>JASUDE010000095.1:47861-132777 GCA_034509685.1 Colletotrichum cereale | reverse complement strand
CTTGGACAGGAACGAAGCTCTCTGTTTGTAGTGTAGCACAAGCGGTGATCTTACGCAAATCGGGCTCCAAGAGCCACCCACGATCCGTGTCACCGAGCAATCGGGGGCTTTTTGGGAGCATTTTACCGGAGCATGGTGACTTCTGGACCTTTAAAGACACAAATACGATAGACGCAACAACAACCTAAACCGTCCTAAGCTTTGGCGTCTGTCCACCCCCCCTCTCCCCGAACCCGCCGAGTCATTCCGGGCCGTAGCCGCCAGGTCCAGCGTCAGCTTCAGCATCGGGAAGGGACCACACGGAGAAGGCCGACCTCCTCCCCCAATCCAGACACGCTGCTGCAGGCTGTAATTGCTGCGAAAGTGCCTAGTCAAGCCCAAGTCAAGAGCCCACCCTGGCCTGCCCACCCCAGCGTTTCAGCGTCTTCGGTCCCTCAATGAAACGACAAATCCAGAGGCAGCACTCGACGCGCCAAACCAGGCCAATCCCCTCTTGCGCCCTCCGACCCTGAGCCCATTCTGTCTCTCCCTCCCTCCAGCAGCTGTAACTGAAGCCGCCCTTTTTCTATTTCCGAGCGTCGCATTCTACGAGGAGACCGGTTTGGGGGCTTGCTCTGGTCTTGTTGTTGATACCCCCTTGTCACCCTCGCTCTCTTTTACAAGGAAACCGTTGGACAAGTTATTTCGGGACTAAAGCCACACACACATTGACGCACACATTCTCTCTCTCATATTCACCTCACCCAACTCATCCAAGTCACTCTCCCCATCCGCCTCTGTCACCCACCCCCCTTCCGGCTGCCGTGTTGCCGTCGCCAACCTTGTCGCACATCCCTGATCTGCATTGCTTCCTGCATTGTGTCTCCTGACCTCGCGCTCCCTACCGCCACGTATCGGGTACGAACGATCCCCGTCGACTCGCGAACCGAACAAAAAGAAAAGAGGCGACGACCACACGACCCGACCTCGAACACGTCACGCCCTCGAACACGGCGAGGCAAAATTGTCCTACGATTTATGAATCTTGGAAACAGGACCGCAGTTGCGCGTCCTCGTCGTTGACTGTCCTACCGCTGGACACATTCGACGAGCCCACATTCCAGTCGCTGCTGCGGTTACTCTCTCACCCTCTCTGCCGAATAATACCAACGAACCCGTCGGGGGGCCTGGCCTGGCCATGGAGCTGGCGCTGCAGCAACGGGACCATGAAGCGGAAAACAACACCGAGCCAACGCATGCCAAAACCGAACCGAGACCCGTCGCCACCGACGGCCATCACCACCGGGAGACGCCCAAGATGCTGGCCCATGATTCCATGGTCACCGTCAGGCTGTCTGAGCCGTCTGTCCTGACTGTCGACACCAGCGTCAGCCCTGATTCGCCCCCGAGGAGGAGACCCAGCACAGTTCGAATCGAAAAATTGCCATATCCTCCCCAAGAGGTAGAAGAAGCCGAGGTGAAGGACACGCCCAAGACCGAGGCCGATGACAGTTTGAACAGTGACCCAGCCACGCCATCGCCTGACACGAACGCCCCCAAGAACCTCCAGGACGAGCTTGTGGACTGCGAAGAAGAGGTCGACGAAGTGGAAGAAGGCCGGGTGATTTCGGTACAAGCTCAAGGAAGCCTGGAAGAGCCTCAGCGCCAGACCATTCCCGAGCACCAGAAACAGGAAAAAGAAGGAGGAGTAGTGGAAGAAAAAGAAGAAAAAGAAGAAGAAGAAGAAGACGACGACGACGACGACGACGACGAAGAGGTAAACTGGGACGAATTGCAGAAATCAGAAGCAAACGAGCCTAGGGACGCAGACACAGACAGAGTAAGAACCCGCCATTCTGGCAGCTTTTTGCGTCAAGCCCGTGGAGCCCGACAAGACTAACACTCTTGACAGTCAACAGCCATGTTGCTAGCTATGCTGGAGCAGGAAAACGACAAGCTAGCTACGAACCCCAAGAGCATCAAAGTACAAGCCGTTGAACAAGTCGCCGCTCCCAATCGCCCCAGACCGCCGTCGATGGCACAATTACGACACATGGTCCACGGACCGACGCCGCCGGCCCTACGATACTCGATGCTCCCGCCGCCACCGATGACCGAGCTCGAGTTCTACGCTGCACTCGTCAAGGACTACCAACAGACGGCTGCTCGGTTGCCGACCCTCCTCTCGAACAAGATCCGCAAAGGTATCCCTCCCCCCTTGCGTGGGGTCGTATGGCAAAGCATGTCGGGCGCTCGCGACTCGTCGTTGGAGGAGCAATACGACCGGTTCAGTGGAGAGTCGAGCCCGTACGAACCCATCATTGGCAAAGACCTCGGCCGCAGCTTTCCTGGCGTCGATATGTTCCGCGACCCCGAAGGCGACGGACAACGCATGCTCGGCAGGGTGTTGAAATGCTTCAGTCTCTACGATACCAAAATTGGTTACTGCCAGGGGCTGGCATTTCTGGTTGGTCCGCTGTTGATGCACATGCCTGACAAGCAGGCGTTTTGCGTGTTGGTTCGGTAAGTGTCACCCGAGAAAAAGAAACGCATTGTCCCAAAAACACAGCCCGAAAAGGAAGGGGAAAAGCCCCTAAGGAAACAAGGTTTCGGAGGCAATTGCGACGTCGAAGCTAACATGGGATTGTCAGATTGATGGAACGATACGATCTACGGAGCTGTTTTTTGCCAGACCTGTCAGGACTGCATGTTCGCATCCACCAGTTTCGAGAGCTACTGCAAGAACACATGACACCAGTGTCGAACCACCTGGAAGACCTACAAGTCGATCCAGCGTATGTTTCACAGTGGTTCCTCAGCTTTTTTGCCGTTACGTGCCCCCTGCCAATGCTGTTTCGCATCTACGATGTAATTTTTGCCGAGGGGGCCCCGGAGACCCTTATGCGGGTGGCCCTATCCCTGATGCAGAAGAACCAAAGCCGGATTCTAGCATGCACGGAGCTCGAGGATGTAATGCAACTTCTCCTTTCGAGAGGGCTCTGGGATTGTTACCATTACAACGCGGACGAGTTTGTCCAGGACTTTTCCAGTTTATCGGGCGTTGTCACTCGAGAGAAATTGCTCCAGTTGGAACAGGGGTACCGAGACGCACAGATCGCTAGCGCAAATGCGGCGCGTTCCTCCGACGTGACCACTGCAGCCTCCCGCTTCCTTGGCCGCATTTGGGCTTCCTCCACCATCATCTCCTCGAAGTCCTCCTCCACCCTTAGCCCGGGCCTCACCGCTCCGTCACGGCCTCTGAGCATGTTGCGCAGGAGCACGTCAAAGCAGAGCCTGGCCTCCACCCTCAATTCGATGGAAGCCAGCTCCGTCAGCGTCCTTAGCTCCGCATCCACCGAAGCCACCACCGTGTCCCGAGATTCATCAAATACCGACAACTCATCCATCCGCGAATCGACGCCCATCCCCGGCGGCAAGGCATTGAACAGCAACGCCGGCAAGAACAACAAGGAGAATGCCCTGCACACCCAGATCGAAGACCTCCTCACCGCCTTGACCGAACTGCAGCGAAACCACGCCCAACTCGCGAACGAACTACAAAAAGAACGGGAACAGCGCGAGGAGGACAAACAGGCCGTCCGGTCGCTGCTAGACGGCTTGCGCAAAAAGGCCAGCAACGACTCCGTCAGTACCGATGCAAGCGTCGATACTCTCAAAGCAGCCGATGACCCCGCTGCTGAGGCACGCGAGGGAGACCAGGGAGACGTGTCTACTCCTCTCGAGACTGACGAGCAGGGTAGCCCTTTACCAGAGGATCTATCACAGCTCCTCGATACCGTTGAGGAACGGTTCGGGCGCCATGGTAATCGCGGTCGCAAAATGTCCCGAGGAGGGTCAACGGCGCAGATGCAACAGGAATTGCAGCAGCTTAAGGACCAGCTCGCCAGTGCGGTGTCGCAATCCCAGGACTACAACCGAAAGATGCTCGACTTGGAACAGGAGATATCCGCCCTGAAGGACCAAGTGCGAGAATCACACTCGCACACACGCATCCTTCACCAGGACAAACAGCGACTGGAAAAGCAGATACATAATATGAGGACGCGGGCATCGGCTGCTGAGGCGGACAGTAACACTCACCAAGACAGTGATGGGCCCATGCGGAAGAGCTCTGCGAGCGGCGCTAGCGGCCTGAGAGAGCTGAAGCTTGGTAGGAGCAAGTCTACGCCGTCTCAAGCCGGATCGATCTTTAACAAGCGGTCGTCATCCCTGCCGAAGCCGCACGACTCGACCCCTCCACCAGCCACCCAATCGTCTCCTGCACCGCTGCCGCCAACGGACGACCAACACGAGGCGCTGTTGCTGCAGCTCGTTCAGGCCAAGACCGCCGAAGCTATTGCCAGGCAAGAGGCCGACGAGACCAAGCAGAAGCTGGAAAGCATGCGCAAGGCGTACGGCCTCGCGGCCGCGGAGACACCACCAGCGACAGGATCGGCCGCAGCGGCGGCCGCCATGGGCGTCTTCGGTCGCCTCACAGGCGCAGCTACAGAGCCCCTCAGACCCGCGTCGCCAGCGACGACTCCAGCTGCGACCGCGGCGACTGCGGCGGGAGGCTTCTGGGGCTGGAGGAGATAGATTGGAGTCGGATCGACTACCTCATGACGACATTGGCGTTTCAACACATGACTAGAAAAGCATTCGGAGCATCTAGAGTATTTTGCATTCTGCTTTATTCGGACGACGTGTACCAGGCCCGTCGCCTCGCCGCACTGTCTTCTCCCTCCGCGTTGTGAGATGGAGTAGACCAAGGCATTTTGCATCCGTGGAGGCTGGGTAAGCTCTTCACGTTGAGGGGTGGGGGGGAGAGCATTGCTATTCTCTTCTTTCTTTTTCTCACACACTACCCCCATTGTGTTGGCATTCTAAACTGTGTAATCACTTTTATTCCCTCTTTTACACACGTAACATGGCATCGGAGCCGGGGAGACACCATTCCTCATAACCCTCGGGGCGAGACGGAAGAGTTCCGTCTCTGGCCTTTCATGACTTGGGATTTAATGTGCATCGGGCCCATATGCAATTCTGTGTGTCATGGGCAGATGGACCGGAGCTTTTCCCCTTCTTCTTCTTCTCTTGGAACCGCCGAGGTTGAAATACAGACAGACTTTATAGAAATACCACTAGTAGGAAGATATTTAACTTATGAGGAAGAACTGAAGGCACGGCAAGTGCTAGTTACGAACCTACAATTAATACGAGACTGAATGCATGCTCTAGAGCTTTGGACGTACGCGTGTTTTGTTAGCTCACTTCACGACACCGGCCATCAGCGTAGGGAGGTAAGGCATGGCATGGTCCGTGAGCCTCATTGAGGCCAAGCCAACCAAGGCGGGCCTGTAAGCCCCTTTTTCAGCCGCCCGATTCGGCAGCATCGTGGATCACTCTCTTCCGGTAACATTTACGTTGCACTTTGGTGGCCGCTTTGGGGTGGAGTGGCCCCATCCAAGTCCCTGGCCCCTTGGCCTATGTGTTCTCCATGTCTGGACCCCCAAACCTCCTTGTGGCGGTGCGTTACGGAAGAGAGAGAGAGAGAGAGAGAAGGGCGAATGAATGGAGTGCACTGCGGGGCGGTGTGCTCCAAACTCAAAATTGGGGGTTAAGGGTGCGCGATTTGCATGTGAAAGCTTGGAGCCAGAGCAGAGCAGGGAAGGGGGGGGGATTGAAAAAGGAAAAACAAAGTGTGGCGCCAGCTGGCAGCAGGACCGGGGTATTGCTGGCGTAGACACACCCACGCATCATCTACTAGATTCCGTTGCCGTGGTAGGAGTGGGTTCTCTAGAGTAGTATTTGTATGTATATACCGCCGTTGATAAGAGCCATTTGATTAAATAAATAAAAATTCTCTATCCTGCTCTTTGATCATTGTCTTACAGTTTGTGAAGTTGCCGTGACACGCGGGAGGGAGGGGGATGGTTTTGTTTGGAGTGACATTGGCGATGGGAAGGACCGGGTGGTTTGGTTAGTTTGGTTAGGTTCGGTGGGCATGGCCGTGGTGGCCGAGAGGTTTCGGAAAACCCTTACAAGGGAGGGGGATGGGTTGTCCTGGAAAGCCACGACCGACCGCAATCTGCGTATACGTGTGTGCATGCCAAATGACACTTGACTGGTCGATCAAGCTAAAGCCGTTGTTGACGTTTGGGGTTGGCGTCGCTGCTTGGTCCGTCTCCGTTCTCCCGTTCAAATGTCAGATGTCAAAGGGGAGAGAGCAGGAAGAGGCTGACGTGCGAACGCACGCACTTGCTCCCGCGGGGTAAGCACCCCGGGGCCCTCCGTCCGGCGGGCCGGGAAGCTTAGGTGGCCGCGGCGGCGTTGACAGCGTGGGCTCTTAGATTACGAAGTACCTACAGCGTAAATCTGGATAGTCCGGCATGTTGTCAACTCAACGGCGTGTCCGTGGGCGGAAAGAAAGAAAAAACACACAATGGCTGAAGGAACCCCGCTGAGCGGTATTTGGCATGGTTCGTCTGATGGCCGTAGCTCCCTCGCAACGGGGTTGACCAGCCGGCCACCTCGGTAGGAAACGCAGAGTGATGCGTTGGCAGTGAGCGGACGATAAGCGTCCCCGGGGTACCCCAGATCTCGAAGCTCAAGAGGCCCGACAACCGGGTAGGGAGGGCGCCGGCTGCGATGGCGATGGTCTGTGTTTGTGTCTTGGAAGACCAAGGTGACATTACATCGTGAGGTTGGTCGTGGGCGTTGCTGAGGAGGAGGGGCTGAAGTGGGCAGGCCACGAGCTAAACAGTGTGCGCTAGGCGTGTGGCGTAGCTTGGGAAGCTAGGACCAGGTGCCTTTTTCTCTCTCGCACTACCCACTAATCTACAAATATGCAGGCAGTCAAGGCGGTTCCTTTTACTACCTCTTTTAGGCAATGTATCACGGGCGCGGTGGGTGGAGATGGTAAAATCGGGACGGTGCGGCCGTTCCATTGGTAAGAAGGATGCGGTGGCGTCGCAGCGTCTGCCTACAGTGCAGATGATGTGTTGGATAACGGACGGGTAGATGTTTGAGGACACACAAGCCAGTCTGAAGCAGGAGGCGGGGGAAAGAAAAAGGCGGGACGAAGACGACAGACAGCATCAGATATCAGCAAAATGCCATGGTTTCAGGATTCCGAGCTCCTTCGTATGCAAACCCCCCTGTCGCTCCAGCCACTTCATGATGAGATGGCGAACAATGGGTTCTGATTTTCTTCTCTGCTGCAGTTAGGTTACGTATCGTGGTACGTACCTGCCCGTTGGGCTGAGCTGAGAGAGTGAAGTACGAAGGACGTCACATGCAGGCCGCATAGGTAGCGGCGACAAATACGCCGCTACAGTGGGATGACGCCAAAGACTGGGGGGATCGTCTGGCTGGACCGAGGCGATACATCGTCATTGGGCTAGGCGACGTCTTCCCGACAGAGGCAGTCGAGGTAGTCGATTGGTACCGGGCGATTGGTTGCTGTGGCATAGCTTTTGCGTCATCAACTTGCAAACAAGCCGGGATGGGCACTAGCCACAGCCCCTCTCTTTTTTTTTTTCCTGTCCCTCTCTCACGCGTCTCTCTGTCCGGTGGGTACCTACTGCGTCTTGCATTCTCCACCATTGGAGTCATTGGTACGTGTGTGCTTGCCGCAGTACCTAGTAAATTGGTGTGCATACGAATGGGGTTCAAGAGCGGCCATGCAGGCCAGGTCGGTATTGTTGGACCGGTGAGGTAATGGTTGGTTAGTTGGGTGAGGGTGAACCACCACGTAACAAGGATGAGATGAGGCAAAATGGAACGCGCAAAGGGGAGAGAGAGAGACCAACGGAAGAGCAAGAGGAACAGAAGAGAGAGAGAGAGAGAAAAAAGGGAGAGGAAGCTCCAGAAGGGTGCAAGCCACCGTGGTCACCACTTCAGTACGGATACTACGTCGAGCCCTTGCCGGCTGGGAGGTCCTGTTTGGGGGGACAAGAGCGTCACTGGCTTCACCCCAGACAGACAGATCCAGGTGGGACGACGAGGTGTTGCTTTCCTTTGTTTTGCTCAGAAAGATGGCGTGTGAGGTGCGTTCTGCTCTGCTCTGCTGTTGGCCTGGTCTGGTCTGGCTCGGCCCTGGCGTTGGCACGGACGGCCCCCAGTGGACTCTGCGGTGCTCCTCCTGCTCCTTTCTTTTTGATCTTCATTTGCATCACACAGCACTCACCTCACTCCCACGTCTACCTACTCCCACTCCCAGTCGCACACCCAAAGCAAGTACCGCCGCCGCCGCACCACTCATCACACACAAAAGTCTTTTTTTTATTTGATTTCCTCTCCTCCCCTTCCCTTAGTTCCCCTGCCTTCCACCTGCTACTGCACCAAAAATCCTCTGCCCACACCCACCCACCCACACCCTCCTCACGTTTCTGGTTTTATCTCTCCTCTCTGCCTGAGCTTCCAGACCTGAACATCATCGTCACACAATCCTAACACCTGGCCTTCCTCCTCCTACAACACCTCTCCCACCCTTTTTTTTATTATCTCAACATCTTCTCCCAGCTTCAGCTTCTGCTTCTGCTACTCGCTACTTCCTGCCCCAAAACCAAAACACCTCTCTCCAACACCCCCACGCAAGCTCCGATTTCTTGAAACGCTCGTAGCTTTCAAGCAGGTCCTAGCATCACACGACACCACTTCCCACCGACCGTTAACTCTCCCCAAACACAAACACAACCACACATCGCAGCAAAAGCTTCGTTGCCCATCTTCCACAATGTCTGACTTCCCGGACGCGCCTACCACGGCTCCCTCTGCCAACGGCAACAGCTACATCCAGGCTACCAAGGAGAGTAAGGTACGTCGTTGCTGCCCAGTCCAGAGATCCCGCGACTCCCGCGTTACAGATCTTCGCTCTCTCAGGAACCTCCCGCTAATTTGTGCAAACAGTGTTACAACCTCGCATCTTGACCTCCAGCGACACCGATAAGCTAACAATCCCTCCTCAGACGCTGCCGCTGCCTACGAGCAGGTTTCTAACGGTATGTTTTTGGGCTTTACCCGCATGACGTCTTTGTGGCGCATATCACCACCAAATACTAACCACGTTTCTTCTTTCCAGGCCCCGTCGCCCAGAGTGTCAAGGACCAGTCCGCAAAGACTACCAACGAGCTCGGCAACCTTGCCGCCGCTCGCAGAACGCCTGACAACCCCGCTGCCACTGGCCAGCCCTTGACTCACTACCACTCCTTCTTCTTCGAGCTTATCTCGTGGAATAACCCTCGTACGTGATAGCTCGGCTCCCTGATATTCCAATCTCCGACTGACAGCCACCCTACAGGTGCTTCGGCCATTGCCTACGGCTCCATTGTCGCCCTCATCTTCGCTGCCCGCTACCTCGATGTTCTGCGATACAGCTTGAAGCTCACCTGGATGGTGCTTGGCACAACCGTCCTTGCCGAGCTCGCCGGCAAGCTCGTTCTCAACAATGGCCTCGCTACTCAGCTGCGCCCCAGACGTTACTTCGTCATCCCTAGAGAGACGCTCGATGCCGCCATAGGAGACGTCCACGAGCTCGTCAACTTCTTCGTGATTGAGGCTCAGCGCATCGTCTTCGCCGAGAACGTTGGTGCTTCTGCCGCTGTAAGTTGCTCGCGTGACCGTCCCCGCAATAACTGACATCATCGCGACTGACACGCCTTGCAGGCCTTTATCGGTTCCTTCATCGCCTACTACCTCGTCAAGATCGTTCCCTTCTGGGGCCTTTCCCTGATCGCCACCACTAGTCTCTTCATGGTCCCCCTCCTGTACACCTCCAACCAGGAGCTCATCGACGCCCAGCTCAACCGCGCCGGTGAGGTGATCAACCAACAGACGAGTCAGTTCCGCACTGTCGCCAGCAAGCACACCGCTGAGGCCACCAACATCACCAAGCAGTACATGGGCGACTACACTGCCAAGGCTCAGCAGCTGCTTGGCCGCCGCTCTGCCTCTCCTGAGGCTGCTCGCGCCCCCGCCCCCCCTTCCCAGGCTCCCGCCGACGTCCGCCCCTCCGTCGAGGAGCAGGACTTCCCTGCTCCTCCCAAGGACGACTTCCAGGCCGAGCCGGTTGTCCCGGATGCCGAGGAGAAGACCCCCATGGTCGCCTCCTAGATGTTTCGTTCGATTGGTTTTCTGAGTGTACACAGTCCAGCAGCCATACATTGTATACCGCTCGCTCGACGACAATGGAACGACTCATGATGAACATGAACGAGATCACGCGCACCACCTTTCTCTCTGCGACTTTGTTGGCGTGGTCGGGTTTGCGGGTTGGTTCTGGCAAGGAGTTTTAGTTGCACATAGCCAGCAACGAAAAGGATAATATTAGGAAGTGGTCTCCAAGCGGAGGCAAGGGACGTGGAACGAATTATCGTGTACGCATGTAGTGTATTGGCCTTGTTTTTTTAGTTCTCTCTTCATGGCACACGGCTTTGGCGAAAGGGGGATCATCAGATTGTCTAGGGGACGCAGAGGAACGAGCTATTTCTTCATCTAGTCTTCTACACTCCATTCGTGATGTCGGTGCATTTCACATGAGCCTGGTAAATTCGAGACTAGTAGTTGGTCCAATCTTGTATCGGAGCACCGTGGCTTCGCAATAATGATCCGCCCAGACGGGTTGGAGCTGTACTATCCAGGCAGTGGCTGCTCCACCAGACACAGAATGACTGGCTAATGATCCTCACCCCCCACGTTCCGGTCAGCCAACGCTTGCCGAACGAAGCCTCCCGATGAACGAGTCGAGTGGAGGGGGCCAGATTCAGACTCGGAGGGGGGGGGGGTCTGGCGAATCCTTGATTCGGAGCCCGGAAAGAAGGGCGAGTCTGCATCCCGGCACGGGCGAGGTCGCGATCAGTAGGTGCGACGAAGAAGAACTCGGAGGGGAGCGGTACACTGGCATGGCTATTCGACGGCAGACCAGTGATGGCGAGAGTGTTCTGCCTTCCTTATTTCTCATCAACCCTAACCGAGACCCGATAGCCTTTCGCATGGTCAGCACGGCTCGTCCGAAAGGTTCAACGGCAAAGACGTTGCGAGTCCCCGGAAAGCACCCGGGCCGGAGCGAAGTACAGTGTAGATGAAAATGTTGAGGGCTATGAATAGCTACTTTCATGTTTGGCCCTTCCTTCCCGTCCCATGTAGGAACATGATATAGAAATACCACAGCAAGTAACAGGCCACCTAAGCCTGGAATGGAGCAAAAATGAAATAAGATGTTTCCCAGAGAGCAAGAGTAAGAAAACTGGTTGAAGAAAAGGAAAAACGGCAGTAGTAATGCCTGCCCTTTTGTAAAACCACCCGCCGTAATCCCCGTTCGCCGATACAATCGATCCCATGTACACATCCACAAACACACACAAGGCACATAGACGCTCACGCGCGTAACCGAAGGCCTCCCTCTTTCCCCTTTTAATCGCTATCCATGTCGAATGGATCGTCGCTCTCCGGCTCGTCGACATCCATCTCGCTGTCGTCGTCGATAACATAGGTGGGCTTGGCCTTCGCCTTGGCCGCTGCCGCTCGCCCAGGTCTGCCTCTAGCAGCCGGACGAGGCGGAGACTCGGGCTCTTCCATGTCGATGTCGTCGTCTTCGTCGTCGCTCAAGACACGCTTGGTCGCCTTCTTTGCGGCGTATGCCTTGGCGGCGGGAGAGAGGGCGGTCTGCTTGGAGGCAGCCTTCGCCTTGGGCTTGGCCTTGGACGCGGGTGCTGCTTCAGCATCCTTGGGCTTGTTCTTCGTTCCCGCAGGGCGGCCACGGGCCTTCTTGGCAGGTGCGGCAGCGGCAGCCTTGGACTCCTTGGTAGCGGATGTCTTGGAAGCCTTGGTAGTAGGAGCGCCGTCGTCGCTCAAGAAGCTATCGACGTCGTCGCCCTTGGTAAAAGTCTTGTGGGGAGATGAACGAGCAAGCATCTCGTAGTTGGTGTCGTCGACGCTATCGTCATCGAAGTTCCTTGACGCCTTGGTCTTGATCTTGGGCAGAGTAGAGTCGCGTCCTTCAGGGCGGTTCATGGCGAACAGACTAAGTCGGCCCTTCTCTTTCTCTGTCTTGGGCGCGCCGATACCCCGGACCAGAGCACCAATGTCTCCGATCTGGCTGTCGTTTGCGTCAGACTCCGACTCGTCGTCCAGAACGTACTTGGACTTCTTTGTCGCAGCAGCTCGTTGGCCCCTGCCGTTAGCTGAGGGCTTCGCGGGTGCCGGCTCAGGAGAGGCGCTCTTTTCCTCGACACTTTGGAAATTGTCCTCGGACAGCTCGGACGACTCGTCAAGAACATACTTCTTCGTCGAAGCAGCCCGCTGTGTTCGAGAAGTGTTGCCCTTGGTTTCAGGCTCAACTGACGCAAGCTTCGAGGCAGGTTTGGCTGCGGGCTTCGTTTCGGGCTTGACACTGGAGCTCTTCTTGCTTCCCAGAGTCTCGAAATCGTCGTCACTATCCAACTCTTCCACGCGGGGTGAAGGCTTCTTGGCCGCCACAGGTTTCTGGGCCTGCGAGTTGTCCTCGGTCGCCGACTCTGCCGGGGCCGAGGTGCTCTTCCTGTCCAGGCTGGCGAAGTCATCGTCATCGGACTCGCTCAGGGTATAGATAGGCTTCTTCTTGGTTGCCGCCGCCCTTGGGCGGGTTTCGCTAGGAACAGCTGGCTTGGCGGGACCCTTGCGACCAAGAGCAGCAAAGTCATCGTCCGAGAAAGCGTCAGACTCGCCCTCCTCCTTCTTGGGCTTCACCTTTGCCTTCTCGAACATGGCGACAAATCTCTCAGCTGCCTTCTCCGTTACCTTGGGAGCAGCCTTGGCCTTGGCGCCGGCACGTTTCTTCTCACCGGGCGCGTAGTCATCGTCGTCCTTCTTGGCCTTACGGCCCTTACCAGCACCAATCTTCTTCGACACACGCCTACCGAGTCTGCGGATATTGGTCTGGATTTCAGCATCCAAGGCCATCTGGTTCTCCCACTCGGCCACGAAGTCATCGAGATCCTGGATCCAGAGATCCTTCTCGCCTAGGGCGAGAAGGGCGTCGTGCTCGGCCTTCTTGTTCTCGATCTGCCTCTGTAGCCTCTCGAGGCGCTCGTAGGTCAGAGACCAGATGGGCATCTAGTCAAGATGGTCAGTAATCGAATTAAGCGTCGGGTCAGGGGGTACCAACAGAGAGCAGGTAGTCGTAGCCGTTGGTTTGCTCGTCGTTCTCCTCCTCGTCCTCATCGTTGCCCTCCATGTCCTCGTCGGTGGACTTTTTCTTGAGGTTCTTGTCCTTGTTCTTGGGGAAAGCCTCGTACTTGCGCTTAGCGAGCTCCTCAACGAGGACCTGCTTCCTCTTTTTGGCCACGACAAGCTTGCCTTCAATAATCTCCCTGATAAAACGGGCTTGCTCGGAGAGCTTCCTGAAGTCCGAGTGGTATACACCAAGCCAGTGCTTCTTGCGCTGGGCGTACATATCCAAACGGTAGTTGTAGAACTCCTCCAGAATGTCCTCGACCTTCTCATACTTGCGAATCTGGCCACGAGTGTCGAAGGCGACCAAGTTCGAGGTGGCAACCTGCTTGCTCAGCTTGAACCTCTCCATGAGACCGTCCGCCAAGACGTCTTTGGTGTGCTTGTCATCCATCTGGATGACGAAGTGAACGTTCTTGTGGTCGTTGAACTCCTTGTAATCTTTGATCCAAACCGGGCCCTTGGTGCCGCTGATGACCTCCTCAAGCTTCGCCTTGAAGTCATCTGTCCACATGCGGATGGGAAGCTCGGTGACAATGACTTCACCGGTTCTCTCGTCAATCTCACAGATACCATTGAACTTGTAACGGTCCTTTTCAGACTGCTCAGGGGTGCCCTTCCAACCACGGAACCAAGGCATCATGGGCTGGAAGGCAGCATCCTCCGGGTTCGAGGCATCGAGGCGGCCCATGCGTCTTTTGAGGTTGTTGACGATGTCGATGGGGTGATAGTTGGGGATGGAGGTACTCCAACCGGTACCGATACCGTCGGCACCGTTGCAGAGAATCATGGGAATGATTGGCGCATAGACCTTGGGTTCAATTCTCTTTCCATCCTCGTACTGGGGTTCCAGGTTGGGCTCGTCGAGAGCAGAGAAGATCTTTCTGGCGAACGGAGACAGTCTCGTGTGAATGTAACGAGGACTGGCAGCGTCTGAACCACCGGCAAGACGAGAACCGAAATTTCCGGAGGGCTCGAGGCAGTTGATGTTGTTGGAGCCCACGAAGTTCTGCGCAAGACCAATGATGGTCTGCTGAAGAGAGACTTCACCGTGGTGGTAGGACGTCTGCTCGGAAATGTAACCGGCCAATTCAACGACCTTCTGATCCTTGACCAGGTTCCTCTTGAAACAGGCGTAGATAACCTTGCGCTGACCGGGCTTCAGTCCATCGACGACGGAAGGGATGGATCGCATGTTATCGGCCATGGAGAAGAGGATGAGTTCCTTGTTGACGAAGTCCGTGTAAGTGATGGACTTGGTCGAGTGGTCAAGGAAAGTGCCGGGCACAAAGTTGCCGAGCCATTCCTTTCTGGCGTCCGCCTTTTTCTTGGAGAAGGCCAGGTCGAAAAGCTCGACCTCGTCCGGCTTCATCGTGTCGAACTCCTTGAGATGGTCGTCGAGGTTGGTGAAGTACACCTGGGCGTCTTCGTTCGAACTGGTACCCAGACCCTTGAAGTACTTGTAGTGCCACCTGGACAGTTCGCTTCTGTGGCCTTCCTTCCACTCCTCGTACTGAGGCTGGGTGAAGAAGGATTTGAGGCGAATCGGCTTTTTTGGGTTGGGTCCCTGCCAGACCTTCACGATGGGAGTGATGAATTCCCGGAAGAAGTCGGGGATTTGCAACAAGGACGGGTACTGAACTTGCAAGAAGTTGATGAGAAGACCCTTGATATGAGAACCGTCGTGATCCTGATCGGCCATGATCATCAGATGGCCGTAGCGTAGACTCTTCGTATCCGTGTAGGTCTGCTTGTGCTTCAGGCCCAGGAACTGCTTGATGTTCTGGATTTCCTGGTTCTTCGTGATCTGGTCGATCGATGCGTCACGGACGTTCAACATCTTACCACGAAGGGGAAAGACTCCGATGCGGTCGGGGTCGAGAATCGCGCGGCCGGCAACAGCCAAACTCTTGGCAGAGTCACCTTCGGTAAGAATGAGTGTGCATTCATGGCCGTGGCGGGTGCCGGCCAAGTTAGCATCAACCAGTTTCGAGTTGCTGATGCGGGATCGCTTGTTTCCGTCGCTCTTGGCCATCATCTTGTCGGCCTTCTTCTCGGCGAAGTCGATGATGTTCTGGATGGCGTCTGATTTGGCGATCTTCTTTAGGAATTCCTCAGTCAAGGCACACTTGCTACCAAACTGGCTGACCTTGGTGGTCATTTGCTCCTTCGTTTGGGAGGTGAATGCGGGATTGTTGACAAGACAGTTCACAAAGATGAAAATGTGATTGCGAATATGGTTCTGCTTGAGAGCGTGGCCCTTCTTCTTCTTGTCGAGGGTCTTGAGCAGGGAGCCCGTAATCTGGTCGGCAATGTAGTTGACGTGTGTACCGCCAGACGTAGTGGCGATGGAGTTGACGAACGAGACCTGCTGGAACGTGCCGTCTGACACAGTGAAGGCAATCTCCCATCTGGGATGAGCGTCGGTCTTGTCAACCTCGACAACGACCTTGGGCTCGACGCCCTCCTCGGCACCACGTTCCTTGGCGATGGCCTTGGCGTACATCTCACAGTAGCCCTTGAAAGCAAGCTTGATGTGGGTGCCGTTCAGGTGTACCTTGATACCGCGAACGGTACCGGCCATGTCGTAGACGCGGCGGTAGACGAGAGCCTCGAGGTCATCGTCGATACCAGTCATGCTGAAGCGCTTGAAGTCGGGCTTGAAGGTGACCCGAACAAAGTCGCTAGTCTTGCTGCTGGTAATCTTTGCCTTGCCACACTTGCTCATGTTGTCGGTCCAGACCTGCTTGTATCTCTTGCCGCTATTGGAGTCTTGACACTCGAGGGTGAACTGCTCACTGAAGACGTTGCAAAGCTTTGCACCATAACCGTTACGACCACCGACAGTCTTCTTCTCGTCGTCGTCGTAGTTGGAACCAGTAAGGAGGTGGCCGAAGATCATCTCAGGGATGTAAATCTTCTCCTTGCCGTGAATCTCGACCGGGATACCTTTACCATTGTTCTCAACGGTGATCTCTCCAGCTTCGCGATCGAGGGAGATCTTCATGTAGGTCATGGTGGCATCGCGTTGCTTGTTGTCGGCGGCGTTGACAAGAATTTCATCAAAAATCTTGTACAGACCGGGGACGTACGTGACCTTGCGGTACTCCATGAGCTTCGTCTCCTTGTTGAAAACCCACATGGGTTGCTCGGTTGGCTCCACGGATCCAATGTAGGTATCGGGACGCTTGATGATGTGCTCAAGCTGGGTGAGCTTCTGGTAGGTATCGGTGGCCGTCTTCTTGGACTTGGGCGCAGAGGCGGGCTCGTCATCGTCGATCATCATGCTGTCGTTTTCGATTTCCGCAAGAGGGTTCCCGCTGGACTTCTTGGCAGCGGGAGCCTTCTTAAGCTTCTTCGCACTAGGGGGTGTGTTGTCGAATGTGGATGCGCCATCATCGTCGTCAGATTCGGGCTTCGCTCGCTTCTTCGGTGCGGCCTTCGTCTTCAGTGTGGTTTGCGTCAGTTTCTTCGCTGGCGCCTTCTTGGGGGCGGCGGCGGCCTTAGCCTTGGGCTTCTGTGATGAATCAGTATTTGGTCGAGTGTTTGTCTGAGGAGCTGCCGGCTTTGGCGGCAACATAGACATCGTGCCGGTTGGGTTGTGCAGAGGCCATGAAGCAAGACACAGCCAAGTGTCAAGTAGAGGGGTATGGGCTGGAGGGATTGCGCAAATATGGTTGTGTGACTTTGAGGCTGAAGAAAGTGCTTTCGCCATGAGTTTGCGACAACGTGGCAAGCCTTTGAGATTGAAGGTAGGACGGTGAACGCTTGTGCGCGGGGGGATTGAGGGGCTTAATTCATGACCGAGAGGCAGGGGCGACTGCAGCTCCTTCCTCCCGTTGCGACGAGAAGGAAGGGTGAGGCAGAAGTGACGAGGCTCCACCGAGAGACAGATATTTCCGTCATATCAGGGGGGGGGAGCAAACATACCGCAGGCGCAAAGTCAGACTCCTCTCCTAAGCTAAACACGGACTCGGCGTCGGAATCCATCTTGTACAATATTCTGCGCTCCCCGAGGCTCGGGGAGAAATACGAAGATCGACGGGAAGCAGTGGTAGTCGATACACTCAGCAGTGGTGGTGAAGGTCGAAGATTCGCTCGGCGACAAGTGGAGGACGCAAGTAGGGAAATTGTTCCCAAACGGCCAGCTGGGCGGACCAGGCGCACGATTGGCACGGACGATCGTGAGAAAAAGGAGAGGAAGGACGGTAGCAAGTGTGCCAGCTCGATCGAGGACTCTTTACATTTGGGGGGAGTGAATATATGGTCGCGTCGGGCGGTTCGCGTGCAAAAGCTTTGGAGTGGAGGGGGGAAGACGTTTTGTTGTTGGTAGCAACCCTTAGGATGTTGATGTTTGGCCCCGGGGTAAACAAATTGGCCAGACTGGAGTCGCGACACACTCCTGGCCTTCTCTGACTGGACCGCGTTTGGGCCCTTTGTTTACTGCCTCAGGCCCTGACGCCTGTCACGGCGTGGCGCCAGGGTCTTGGTTAGACGCCAGAGGCGGGGTGGAGAACTGTCATGTCTGCCTGCCCCGCCGTCCAATCGAGGCGCCGCGCTGTCACTAAAATTCCGCAACAAACCCAAACGGGCGGGAGATGCCGACCCACAACCTTAAGCACCTGAAGGCGTGCGGCGTGGTTCACTCACTTCACCTATGGCGATGCGCGAGAGGGCGCGCTCTCACCCACCACATTCTCGGCATCTAGATCACCAGCTAGCTGGTTAGTGGAAGTTCTTCAGAGCCCTGGAAGGTCACTAAATGGAACATCCAAAACTTTTTCACCCGTCTCAATTCATTTCCATTTCACCTAACATGGATACAACTATACAACTCCGCCATACCACACCTTTTGCCTCCAAGACGTCGAAGCGCCTCCCCACTGCCCGCACCGCCCGCTTCTCAAACACACCGCTTCTGGTCTCGCACTCAATCCTTAGACAACACGCCTGGTCTTTCCAGTCTCGACCTCGTAGACCCAGCCGCTCAGCGTCACATCGTCGGGCACTAACTTGGAGGCTTTGATGAAGTCAATGTCCTTCTGGACGGCTGCCTCCAACTCGGGGAAGGGCAGGAAGTCGGGGATGCGGTTCTTGGCCTCCAATGAGGCATCGGCACTAGGAGTACGTCAGCGAGCGGTTTCAAAGGTGCTCGGCTCGTGTTGTGCACCGCTGACCCCAGGTTCTTCTCGACGATGCCGTACGCGTCCTCGTTCTTGAACGTCAGCATGCCACAGCCGGTGTGCTTGACCAGGACGACCTCGCGGGTGCCGAGGAGCTGTTGCGAGATGACAATGCTGCGGAGTCCGTCGATAGCTGAAGCGCCAGCCTACCATTCTCAGTGTGAGTCACACTATCTTGTCCAAGGACGGGGCATCTTGTTCATACATTGCGAATGACGTGCGCATCGCCCAATTCTATACCGAATGCCCGTGCCGGATCGATTCCGGCGTCCATGCAAGTCAGGACGAGATACTTCTTCGCGGGCGGCAAGGCCAAGTGACCCTTGTCGAAGCCAGACGAGTAGCTCTCCGAGGCAGCCTCAACGTTTTTCTGAATGTCGGACATGATGAGCAATCGGTTATGGTTATGTCTTGTGGTGTGTGTGATTGGACCAAGCTGGGAATACAGGCAGATATAGATAAGTCGGCGAGGTTATGGTGACGACGAGAATAGTAGAAAGCCGGTCTCGGGATTATTAGAGACGGGAGACCCCTGGCTACCTAGTTATCTACGTTTCCCCTCCCACCCCAAGTTAGCATGGGTAAGCTGTCCTGTATGCGCAGCACATGAAGTTCTCGGGAACTCGTGGTACCTGATTGTGGATGCATTGCGTGCTTTGGGGGTTGTGCACAAGAAAACGGCGTTCAGCCAACGAGCTCCGCCCTCCAAGGCGGGGTTGATCGCGTCGCCGATCGGCATTTTTGATACGCTATCACCCGGTCTGCGCCAAGTCTTAACTAGGTAGGAGGTAGGAACTCTTCGCGGCGGCTGACCCCAAGCTGCTATCAAATACCGTCGCAGGGTAACTAGGTTTCCTGTGCATCGGCGTTTGTTAGCAGGCAGGCGTGACATCCCGGAGAGCCATCATCGAGCCGCTTAGGAGGACCCACAATGGTGAGTAGGGTAGGCGAGTAGGAAAGGCGAGTAGGTAGGTAGGCAGGCATTTCACCAGGTCACGTTGAAGCAAGTCGAGATCCCGAAAAGAGCACTGGAAAGAGGCCTTTTGGTTGATTTTCCAAACTTCGTTGCCTGCACAGGGGCACATGCCGATATAGGCCGCCTCCTATCTGCCGCAACAACCGAGACAGCTCCCTTTTCGACGCAACCAGAGCCAATCGTCGCGTGCCTGCCTAGGTTGTGAGCTGCTTGTAGAAAAACACCTCATCCTTCAGCTGTCGTGGAACGGCAGGGCTGATGCCGTAGTTGGGGATCCTCCCGACCTCGATGTAGCCGAGCTTTTTGTACACCTCTTCTCCCGGACTGCCGGCTTCCGTGTCAGCCATCTACGTTTCTCGTTAGCAACGACCCGGATACGCAGTAGCTTTTCCGGATCTCACCAGCAACGTCCGTCCTTGCTGGACAGCCTCGTTCTCCAACGCGCTCATCAGCGTCCTGGCACCACCTCGCCGGCGGAATTTGGGGCTGATGAGGAGCTTCTCGACGAAGCCGCGGAACGGACCCGTCTCCGAGTAGGGCATCAACAGCATGACCACACCCATGAGCTCTGTCCCCTTGGGCTTGCTTCCCAGTTCGGATTCGTCGAGGAGGATCAGCATCATCCGGGTTCCAGCAGTCACCTCTGCTATGCGGTCCTTCCACCAGCCCAGCAACTTCTCGTGTGACAGTGGCGGTAAGAAGGTGGCGAGCGTTCGGTCTGAGCTGATACAGGCGGCATGCAGTGCCGCAAGATAGGGGATTAGATGCCCGTGATCCGCCGGGGAGAAGACGTACGGCGTCCCCGAGCTTGAGGACATTATGGCGGATTTCTTCTCTTTTCTTCTTGTTCTTCTTCTTCTTCTTCTTCTGTGTCCCAAGCTGCTGAATAAGCTGTCCCGATCGTATAGTGATGAACGTAGAGGAGGGGGCTGCAACGAGCTGGTTCGATGACCTGGGAGTTACACAACAGGCCGAGCTGCCTCTCACGGCCAGGTGCTGACCGAGGGTTGAGGTTATGAGGGTATCGCACAGTAAAGAGGTATCAGATGTGACAATTCATTCAATTTGCCACGACCATGTCCCAAGCCAGGTTCGGCGTCTGCTCTGAACTTGCAGTCGTAGCTGGAAGAGCTTGAAAGACAATCAGACAGAGTGAGGGGATGTTTGCCAACGGCTCACCTCAGCTTCGAGTAGGTATGTGAGCACGGCACAGCAAGTTGCGCCGGCTGAGGCTGCGTGTGAGACACGAACTACGCTTGAGTCAATTGATGCAATTGACACTGACGGAGGGTTTCAGAAGCAGTGTGGGAGGTCTGGAAAGATGGGTCTGGCGGGTTTTGCGAGCTTGGAGAGTCTGCGTGCGTGCAGCTGTCTCAGTCACCATGGGAATTCTGATGGAGTCGAGTCGCCCAGGTCGGAGAGGAATAGCCTGAAGAAGCTCTTGTCTGAGATCGTTCAGTTGTCTCTAAGGATGGGTTAGCGCCGTTCTGCCGTAGCCGCAGGACTGGCCCAAGCCCGCCGCGCTGCGCTGCAAGTTAATTCCCGGCACAAGGGGGTCCCCCGCATGGAAGGATGTGATGGAAGGTGATAGCACGGAGCACATATTCTAGGCCAAACTTCCGCTGAGAGTTGGCCCTACATTTGCCCTAGTGGCACTGCAAATTGCGCTCACGATTAGTATTAGCTCGTAACGGCGACGTGGCATGCCGTAATGTAATGTTTTTGCATCCCCGCCATCAGCCGCGTTGCTCTCATCTATTTTGGCAACATGTTGTTTAGCTGTCCGTCTGTCAGCTGTCTTCATCCGATAGAAGCAGCGATCGTCTGCATGTTGCTCTGCTTAGAAGAGACGAGGTGGTGACCCTGCGTTACGTGCGTGCCGCGGCGCATGCTCATCCCAGAAAGCCAGACCCCGGATGATGATCTGTCTTGGAAAGTGGAACAAGCTTGACGAAGTCCGAACACAGGCCAATGCGAAAGCTCAAGTGCGTGTTTATTCACTTCAACATGTCGCTCGGATTCTTAGTTGCCGCCTTCCCAGTCTGCCCTCCCCCGTTGCCGATTGTGCTCCCCGCTCAACTTTGACCAAAAGCCGCTTCGTCGCACCCATTAAGCTCCCACGCCGACAAATCAGGTCTGTCCACTGGAACCGTTGAAACCCAATTCCCCCGTGCCATAGACACCTGATAGGCTATTGCAACTCGGCCTTGCTGGGTAACTCCCGTCATGCCGGCCCACTAACAGGAGCCCGGACACACGGGCCATCCGGTCTCATCCCACCTTCACCCACCTTCACCCACCTACTATGCTAGGTATACCTACCTAGCTCCCTCACCGCATCAGCCAGCTAGCTAGCTAATTAGGTAGCTGAAAGAGGGTGTCCCCTTGGTTACCTCCCCTCCTCGCGTGCCGCACGCAGATGCACTGTACCCCTCTGACGTCTTTCAAGGACCCTGTTTCATCGCGGTCGTTTAATTACGCAGTAGCCTCAGCTCCGTCGTTCCCCTCCTTCCAAAAGCTTGCGTCAACGACACATTCACTCATCGTCGTGTGCTCTCGCTTACGCTCTCACTTCCGCTCTCACTGTCAGCCACGCGTCTCCCGGCTTCTTTGTGCCACCGTCTCATTTCAACGTCGCTCCAGCCCTTGTATATCTACCTCGTTGCTTCCAGCTGAGCAGCAGCTTCCCGGCCGCCATGGAGATCTTCCGTAAGGTAGAGCGAGGCATCGACGCCATCTTCGGTGATGAGCGTCACGCCCATACGCACATGGGCCACCAGTGCCACGAGCACCATCCCGCCGGCCATGCCGAGAACCGATTCCAGTCCTTTGCTCCACAGACTACCGGCAACGCCAAGTGGTATGTCGACGGGTGCTCCTACTTTTGGGCCGTCTCCGAAGCCATCGAGCGTAAGCATATGCCACATTTTCCCTCATCTGCGCTATTGACTGCTTCTGACTGTGTGTGCATTCAGAGGCCCGCGAGAGCATCTATATCCTAGACTGGTGGCTGAGTCCGGAGCTCTATCTGCGTCGTCCTCCCTCGCAGAATGAGCGTTACCGTATCGATAACCTGCTCAAGGCCGCCGCCGAGAGGGGCGTCAAGATTAACATTATCGTTTACAAGGAGGTCGAGGCCGCCTTGACCCGTGAGTTCTGCCCGCCTCCGAGTCCCTATCCGCATTTGAAGCTGACGGGCCACCAACCATAGTCAAGTCATCTGTAAGTCAAGATAAATAACACCATGACAGGCCTCTTCTAGCACCCGAGTCATGCTGACTTTCTCGCCAAGCACACAAGGACTTACCTGGAAAGCCTTCATCCCAACATTGGCGTGTTTCGGCACCCTGACCATGTCCCGACGGGCTACGATTTCCAGGCTGAGCTTCGCCAGAACTTCTCCAACATGAGCGTCAACACCTTCTCTTTATCCAAGGCCTCTGGTGACGCCATCAAGGCCATCTACGGTACTGCCTCCGACGGTGTCACCCTATTCTGGGCTCACCACGAGAAGCTGTGCCTGATTGACGGAAAGATTGCCTTCATGGGAGGTCTTGATATGTGTAAGTTATGCGTGCGGTCGTTCGTAGGACTTGCTAATAGGAATATAGGCTTTGGCAGATGGGACACCAACAGTAAGCCGGAACCTCGATTTAGCCCTTGACAACTTGCCATTCTAACTTGAGAGACAGGTCACCCTATCGCAGACGCCCATCCAGGCAACCTGGATGCCATCGTCTTCCCCGGACAGGACTACAACAACGCCCGCGTCTATGACTTTGCCGACGTCGACAAGTGGGAGCAAAACAAGCGTGAGTCGCACTTGACCTGAAAGCTGCCATGTATGCTAATAGTGTAACACCAGTTGACCGTACCAAGAACTCTAGAATGGGCTGGTCCGACGTCAGCATCAGCCTAAACGGCGCCATCGTCCAGCACTTGGCGGATCACTTTGTCGACAGATGGTCGGTTACGAGCCCACGTGCCGCATTTGTTTGAAGCAGTCCACTAATGGTAAACAGGAACTTCATTTACGAAGAAAAGTATGGTAAGAAGAACCCCGGCAAGTACCAGGCGCTGGGAGGCGCCACTGGTAACGCTGAGGCTGGACGGATCGCCGAGAAGGGCACGGAGAGCGGCGGCCTGTTCGGCGGCGGCCACTCCAGCCACCTGTTTGGAGACATCTCGGAGCGCATCAACCGCGGCGTGAGCCGGCTGATGGTCGACGACGAGCAGGACAACGGAGGACCTGTTAGAGTTGACCGCGGCGATCGCGCGGCCAAGATCCAGCTCACCCGAAGGTACCAAACCCCGCGCCTCGCTCGCTGGAAGAACAACATACTGATCCGCCGCACAGCTGCACCAAGTGGTCCTCGGGCCACACCACTGAGCACTCGATCGCAAACGCCTACATGGAAGCCATCACCAATGCTCGGCACTTTGTCTACATGGAGAACCAGGCGAGCCTCCCCTCATCTCTACCAACTGCGTCCTCCTCCGCCCCTGTATACTAACGGACACGCAGTTCTTCATCACGGCCACCAGCAACGAGCAGCACCCCGTCACCAACAAGATCGGCCGCGCCATGGTGGACCGCATCATCCGCGCTGACCGCGAGGGTGAGGACTTCAAGATCGTCGTTGCGATGCCCGCTGTCCCTGCCTTCGCCGGCGACCTCAAGGCTGACGACGCCCTCGGCACGCGCGCCATCATGGAGTTCCAATACAACTCCATCTCGCGCGGCGGCCATTCCATCATGGAGACCCTCCGCTCCGAGGGCGGCATCCAGGACCCGGGCCGCTACATCCGCTTCTACAATCTCCGCAACTACGACCGCATCAACACCTCGTCCACCATGGCCGACGCCGAGCAGCGCTCCGGCGTCCGCTACGAGGACGCGCGCTGCGAGCACGACGACGTCGTCGGCGCGGGCTACGGCGGACGCGGCGAGGAGACGGGCGCCCGCTGGGGTGAGCGCAACTCCCAGTACGAGCGCTATCAGGAGGCCGCCTCCCGCGTCTCGGACCAGACTTGGGACTCTGTGTCCGCGTGCTACATGGACTCGGGCCCGGACCTGCACAGCGTCCCCTGGCACGGCGAGCCCGAAGCCGAGATGGACGCGTTCGTCAGCGAGGAGCTGTACATCCACTCCAAGATCCTCATCGCCGACGACAGCCTCGTCATCTGCGGCTCGGCCAACCTCAACGACCGCTCGCAGCTCGGCACGCACGACTCGGAGATCGCCGTCGTCATCGAGGACCCCACCCCGATCGAGTCTGAGATGGCCGGCCGCCCCTTCAGGGCCTCCAAGTTCGCCGCCTCGCTCCGCCGCCAGATCTTCCGCAAGCACCTCGGCCTCCTCCCCGACCAGCGCTGCGACCAGCCCAACAACAACTGGACGTCGGTCGAGCGTGGCCCCAACGAGTACGACTGGGACTCCCCCGCAGACCGACTCGTGCGGGACCCCATGTCGCGCGGGTTCTGGGACCTGTGGGAGGGCACGGCGCGCACAAACACCGAGGTCTTCTCCAAGGTCTTCCACAACGTGCCCAACGACCACGTCCGCACCTGGAAGGACTACGACGACTTCTTCAGCAAGCACTTCATCGTCCCCGGCGCCAAGGACCAGGGGGACACGAGCGGCAAGGTCGAGTACGGCCACGTCGTCAAAGACGAGTTCCCCGGCGGCGTGCGAGAGGTCAAGGACTGGCTCAACCGCGTGCGCGGCAACCTCGTCGAGATGCCCCTGGACTTCCTCGTCGAGGTCGATGACATTGCCAAGGACGGCCTGTCCCTCAACAGCTTCACGGACGAAATCTACACGTAAATGTGCAGAGACCACCAGAAGGAAGGGAGGGGTGGCTTGGGGAACAAGAGGAACAAACCCTCATAAAAATGGTCAAAGGACACATCTCTTTCCTTTCTGCAACTTGAGCCAAATGAGAAAACGAAACACCAGATTTCGTCTTTGACCGAGCGCCTAGGATGTAGCACTTGAATAGAACACACGTCGTTTACAGTAGCTTTCAAAAACAAGAACAACATCCCATTTCCATACCTTTGCCTCGTGGATATACATACATATGTGTACCTGGCCATCTCAGCCCTACGTGACGTTCCTGCAACCCTTTCCCAACCAACCCACGCTTCAAACAAGGAGAAGAAAAAGAATTTGAAGAAAAAAAGGGAAAATCAGAGCCTCGTTCGAAATATTCGGATAGACTTATGTATAATCTATCAAATGGCATGTGCAAGGGGATCCCCCTTCCATAGCCAACCGAAAAGAGTATTATACAGACAGGCAGGCAGGCCTCTCTGAACCTTTCAGCCTTAAACACACCAAAGAAAGACCGAAGAAACGAAGAAATAAAGGAATAAAGGTTCCCCATCAAACTCCGTGAGTATTCACCTCAATGCCTTAGGGTTTTCCCTCTCTCTCTCTCCCTCTCTCATCTGCATCCCATAGACGAAAGACACAAACGTTTTGACGTCAAACCCACAAATTCGTCGTAGCCTCATTCCCGGCTTTCCATTAGTCCAACTTGCGTAGATGATCATGCGTAGGACGATTCTGCTCCTCAAGCCTCTTCAATCCCTGCTCACACATGCCGGATTTCTAATCCACCTTGCCGTTGCCGCTGGGGCCCAGTAGACCCTCTTTCATCAGCTCCTTGTTGCCCCAGGACTCCTCCAAGCGGAAGTGTCCAACACGCCCCCGGCGAGCGCGGCTACGGAACCATGAGAAGACACCAAAGGCCATGCCAAGAATGCAGCCCATGGTCAGGTAGGGGTGCTCGACAAAGGTAACACGCATATCGAAGAAGATCTTCTCGAAGCTCGATATGGTGAGCTTGGGCTTGATCTTGGGTGGCGAAGTGACGACCTTGCTGATGGTCTCCAAAATCGAGGTCCGAGACAAAAGGATGTTGTTACCAGTGATGGTTGTGTCCCAGTAGCGGCGGTTCTACAAACAGAATTAGTCTTGCAACTTCAACAAAAAATATCAGTCACGGAGAAATAGGCTTACGTCTTCGTCGTTGATGATGACACGGTCTCCGTCCTTGGTGTCGATGCCGAATGTGGTGCGGATCCATCTCTGCCAGAAGACGCTATCGACCCAGGCAAAGGCGACCTGTTTCCTGTCCGACTTGTCCATATTGATACGGGTGGCCTTGGCTGCGCGCAGAGCGCGTTGGTCGCCGCGGTCTTCGGCCTCGTCGATGCGGAGCTGCTTGGCGTCACGCAGTTCTTGTCGTTCGTGCTGGAAGAGGGAAATCTGCTTATCCATCCACTCGTTGGCGGCACTCTTCAACTCGTGCTTGGCTCTGAGGAAGCCTTCCGGGTCTTCCCTGTTGATGATTCCGAGAACGACAATCTTGCCGTCCATGATCTCCCGCGCATTGGAGGCGGTCAACTCTGGAATGATAGGCAACCAGACTGACTTCATCCAGTTCAAAACTTGGTGGACATCGCGCATCTCCTTGGGTGTCAGTGGCTGGTAGTACGTGGGGCGACCCTCCCTCGACACAAGCAAGCGGGGCCAAGTGGTGATCTTGTAACGAGAGTAGAGGACGGGGTCCTGGGTCTTGACAAGCTTCGCCTTGCCGATCAGGCTGAGGGGGATACGCTCGAGAGCCATGAAGTCCTCGCTGGTAGTAGCATGGTCGTAGAAGTAGATGAAGATGACCTCTTCCTTCTCTTCGAGGACTGCCAGGGAGTCGGCGTCAACATCCTGAACTCCTTCGCTGATGTCGATCGCTTTCTCGGCATAGTGAACGAAGTCGCCGAGGCCCCTCAAACCTTCGTACTCGACGCGCTCGCCACCCTTGAAGAAGAGAATGGTAGGGTAGCCGCGAAGGCGGACGTCCTTGCAAAGTCTGCTCTCCACATCGCAGTTGACCTCTCCGACATTCAAACGGCCCTTCATCTCCTTGGCCAGTTGCTGCCAGTTAGGTGCCATGGCCTGGCAGTGATGACACCACGGCGCGTAGAACTTGACGAACCAGGGCTCCTGGGTCATGGTCACCAAGGTCTGGAACTTCTCGGCGGTGAGAGGCACAGAGATGCCGTCCTTGTTGGGCGTAACGGTAGGCTTCTTCGCCGCAGGCTTGCTGGGGGTGGCAATCGCCTTTTCGGTGGTGCTGGCCTTTGCATCGGTCTTGTCGGCAGGCTTGGTAGCCTCCTTCGCAGGGGGGGCCTTGGGGGGGGCCTTGGTCTCTTCTTTGGGCGGCGCCTTCGAATCAGTCTTCTCATCGGTCTTGCCGTCCGCAGGCTTCTTGGAGTCGCCGGTCTTGCCAGGCGCCTTGTCGGGGGAGTACTTGTCACCGGGCTCGGGCAGCTCGATGTTCTGGGGCCTGGTTCCGGGCTCGGCCGCTTCCAGGTACTTCTCGATGATGGGGCTGAGTTGATCGATCTCCTTGACGCCCTTGATTACCTCAACCACCTTACCATTCTTGTAGAGGATGGTGCTGGGGTACGACGCGACGTTGTGGGCTGCGCAGAGATCGAAGTAGGCCACGCAGTTTACTGTAGCGAATTGGAAATCGTAGAAATCGGTGAAGGACTTGTCCTGCTTCGACTTGGGCTTCGAGGTGTAGTAAAACTCGTACAGGGTCTGGAATATCGGCGCATAATCTATGCAATGAGGGCAGTAGGGGCTATACTTTGGTCAGTGAGGTGCGCCCAGGGGCGGGGAGCAACGGCAGAGGCATGTACCTGTAATGCTTGACAAGCTTGAATTTGTGTCCTTTCACCTCCTTGTCGAAGGTATCTGGTGTCAACTCGAGTATTGGAGGCACCTTCATGTCGTTGAAGTAGGTGCTCGCTTTGTCATCTTTCTCTTCTGTCGCTGCTGCTGCTGCTTGCACCCCGGATAGCAGGGTCGAGCCCAGGAAGAGAAACAAAGGCGATAACCTCATTGCAACGACGAGGTTGCACCTACGAGGTGCGATGACTGTTGAGAGGAGGGCGGGAGCAGGAGTTGCCAAACAAGGTCGATGTCAACGGATGAACGCAGGTGATAAAAGGGACGCGACAAGGCGCAATCGATGTCAAGGCGCAATCAGAAGGTGCAGCGTCAGATGGGTGTGGATCAGGTCGAGTCGTCATGTGGTGTATCGACGGTTGGCCGAAGGATTTGAGGTAGTTAAAACCTATTAGATCGCCGGAGACATGGAGGGTGGAAAAGGTCGAGAAAAGAAGCTAATGTTCCTTTCTTCGTCGAGTGTCAAAGCCCCCCGAAATCGTCCAGCGGCGTCAAAAGAGGAAAAATGGGTGATGGTGGACTGGTGGTGCTTTCTGCAAAGGGGGAAGCCAAGCATAAAGGAACCAACAAAGCGAGCGACGGGACTGGCAGGCAGGCAGGCAGGCAGGCAAAAGGCTGGCAATGGCAATGGCAGGGTCAGGAGGAGAACGTGTGTCAAGATCCTGTAGCGCGGTCCAGGTTCAAGTCCAGCCGTTGCGCCAGCCAGGCAAGGAAGGGGGGTAATGATGCCTGATGGGTGAGGCGAAAAGAGATGTTGCGCGTTAGAGTGTGTTTGGGCCAGTCTCCAATTTGACAGTCGGCCACAAACAGTCTGGACTCTCCGGCCCCTGGCAGGGGGGCTGACAGGACGGGGGCTGAGTTGGGACCGTGTTGTGCCAGCTGCCCACCTGTTTTCGCAGGTGTGCAGTGCAACCTTGCAATTTAGGTAGTGAGTGGATCTGTCATATGTAGGTATGTAGGTAGTTTACCTAGGTAGGTAGGTAGAATACGATAAGAATAGAAAAAGCCACTTATCCATCCCATATCGCCACCCCAATGATCGTTGACAACGCAAGCTCAGGGTTTCCAGGGTTATGGCCGAATGGCGCGTGCGAATCTTGTCAACACATTACTACAGAGAGAAACCCTAAAATAATGGATACTTGCACTTGCACGACCAAAGTAGTTTACTTATTGAATCCAGGTTGGCTAGCTCAGCTCTCGGTAGCTATCCATCGCTGCGGTTTCCGAAATCCCCACAGAAGTGAGATCGTCCGCAGCCGTTGATAACGGGCTGCACCTCGAGGACTGAACAGCAGTTTGATAGACGTTATCGCTACTAAGCGTCCCGTCTTCGAGTGAGATGCTAGGCGAATGGTTTTCGGAAAACTCCGTATGACTATGTCCTTTTGAGAGATCATCGCAGTTGCGATCCCGTATTTCTTGCAACAGTTGTCTGAAAGCCAGCCATTCATTGTATGTTGGCCTTGTCTCGCCTGGGTGCCTCCCATCTTCGCTGCCATACATTCGTGCTGTGATTATCTTCATCGGTGTATCGCCAGCAGTGTTTGCTTGGTCTGGGTCCAGACCGCGAATATGAGCATCCCGTAAGACGTCGATGAGCTCGATATTCGCACTCTGGGCTGCAAAATGCAAAGAGCTTGAGCCATGCCTGTCCCTGGTATCAAGCCTGGCTCCGTGTTGGATCAATAGCTGCAACAGTGCCACATTGCGCCACAGGATTGAATCGTGAAGAGGGGTACGGCCCTCGTAGCCCGGCTGCTGTGATGGCAGATCGAGGTCCAATCCGGCACTGCAAAGCAACCCAAGAGATCGTTCCCAATACCATCTTCTTGGGTCCCAACGATCGACATTACTCGTCCGACGAGCCCGGTACGACAGCGGGCACACCCAGTCAGAGTCCGTTTTAACGGCGATGCTAGAACCGTGTCCCAACAAAAGTTCAACCATCTCTGGGTTATCGAAGGCAAAGATGATTGCAGTTTCCCCTTTGATGCCACGGTAATTTCGGAGCTGTGCATTGATATCGGCGCCGGCATCAATGACGGACTGCGCCATTCTAGTTGAACCAGAAGGCTCGTATCGAGCAGCGTAATGGAGTGGTGTCCAGCCGCTTCTGGTCGCTGTATTTGGGCTGGCACCACGATATAGCAGGACCTTGGACGAAGTGTAGTCGTCAAGAAAGATTGCCCAATGCAACGGACACCACCCATAGCTGTCGAGGCTATCAATATCAGACCGAGCCTGAGTAATTGCGTCCGATACGGACAATGGTGTCGCCCCAAAAACTGCTTCATGTACCAAAGTTGATGTACCACCTGTTTCTGCTTGTGAGAACGTGAGATGCTCAATCATACGACGATGCTCGGGCTTGAGAGACTGGATTCGGTTGTGCTTCGCGGCATAATACAGAACTCGAGAGCGTGTTGCGGCCGTCCTAAGGGTGCGTTAGCATATCATCCTCAGTACGCTTCGTACGTATCATTACCATCCTGTCACATTTTCCAAGTGTAATGGCCAGCCCTGTTGAACGAGAAATTCTGAGAGCGGTAGGTTCACGTCGCGTAGGGATAACTACAGAACGAAAATCCCCTAAGTATCCAACGGCAGCAGCATAGGTGACTCAATTCAGTGGAAGTGAACATACCATGAGAAGCGAATTTCCATCATCATCCACGTCTGTTGGCAATACGGTTGAGTTGGCAATACCTTGCTTTATCCAGTCAATATCACAGTTGTAAACAGCTGATATCATTTGGTCTCGAGGAACCAGCCTTGGAACTTGGATGTGAATAGAAGACCCAGCTCCAGTTAGACTGCCCCAGGAGGTCGCAATAAAGATCGCGCGAGAGAGAAGCCATCTAGGAAAGAGATAGACCAGGCGTGAAGAGTTAGAGGAGCCTGCTCTGCATTCTCGGACATCACACTCTCTAGGCCTTAAGAGTGGGACGCTGTTGTACTGGAGGAAAACTGTACCGAAAACAGAGCGCATCCAGGCTGGCGTCTGGATCCTGGAATGATGATGACACTGACATCTGCAAAGAGGCAAGCAGCTTCGGCGAACTGAAGCCTGTATCTGAATGCAGTTATCCGTTTCGATTTCCGAGGTGTTTTGGCTCAGAAGACTGCCTTGGCGTGGAGGAGAACATTGTGCGGTCAACAGTTGGTCCAGGTCGGGGGGTTTTGCGTGTATCTGACAATCGAGGGAGGCCATCTTTTTCTCGATGCTGGTTTGATTCATAAGCATTATATCACGATTCCTCTCGGTCTCTCTGGCAAAAGACTGGGGAAACTCCTGGATAATTCGATGAATATCAACCATCACTCTGCCTTGTCTCAAACTGTTCACTGTTAACGACATACTGGACAGTGCTTGTCATTTCTACGGACCTCAAGGCTCACCTCTGTGATGAAAGTAGGGCAGCAAGCGACAGCGTTAGACTGTTTCGCGTGGCGTGTGTTCTGGACCTGAGCTTGGCGATGCTGTTTTGCTCCCGCATCCATTTCCTCTTAGACACTCGGTTTGGTCTTTCCTTATCACCTCTCTTGTCCGTTGTTACGAGTCGTTTGCAAAGAGCCTCGAGCTCCTCTGCAATGATTCCCAAGTCGTGTTTCAACACCAGAGTTGCAGATGTGTCCAAAGCGGGTAGTGCGCGATTGCTCGCTTGCTCGTCCCTCAACTCTTCAAGCGGGCTCTTGACCTGCTCAATAACGGCTTGCAGCGTAGTGAGTTCATTTACCAAGTCGCAGAAATCTGCAGGAGCATGTCGCAGAGAAGCAAGTAGCTTAACTCCTTTCCCAACCACCAGCGATGCCTGAACGAGGGCGATTACGCTGGCCGAGATCGAGAGGGGATCCATGTCGGGCCAGGTATGGATGGTGAGGTTGAACAAGAAGCATCGTAGCAGAGTCCGGCCCGAGTTTTCGACGTGAGGGGGGACGGCACTTGATGTAGACCCCATGGCCTGCGGACCCAGTGGCCTGCATATCAGCTGAAAAGCCGGACGAACCAATCTGGCCAAGTGAAGTTGGCTGGCCACATTTGGCCTAAGAAACAACAAGGCAGTGTAGGTTCATGAGGGGGGGGGGGGGGGCTGGTCCTATCACAGCAGGAGGGCCCAAAGCCAAGAGGTCAGATTCGAAGGCTGTATCTGGGTGGCTTCGGTTATCAATCAGGCAGGCGGCTATAAAGCGCATAGTTACCAGCAACAAATTAAACGGAAAAAGACCACCATGACACCACAAGAAGTCAACGCGAAAGCCATCGATAGTGTGAGCTATTAGAAATGGTGAGACAGGGGGAGAGAAAGGAAATTGGCAGTGTTGAGTTGATACAGTTAGGTGATTGCTTACCTGCATAGTCACCCGCAACAAGAACTTGTTCCCAAATCCGTATCGACCTGAGCTGTGGCTGCCTCCACCTGAGCCAATGGTGAGTGAGCAAAGGTGAGCTGAACGGTCCGCAGGTAAAGTTGCCTTGAGTATGTCGTAATGCAGGGAAACCCCTCAAGTGGGCCTGTAGCCTGGCTACTGGTCTCTCAATATCAGCAGACTGCGACCTTAAGAGGGACCGCCTTGGATACTGATCGTAGTAGGTGACTAGTACCTTGGATTCAGTAGGAACAGGGTACTGGAAACATAGCTATCAAGCCGATCTACTAGTCCCGCAACCTGGGCCCGCATTTGGGGTTGTGGTACTGGCAGCTAAGGGCATTTGATGAAGTTAGGCGACTGGTTTAGAAGTGGAGGTTGGTACGCGTTACTATACAATCCGGAAACAAGGGTCCCTCTTAGGTCCTTAAGCTGACGTCCTTTATACGAGACGGTCTAACAATCTGACCGTTGCTCGTTATCCATGTCAACCTCCTTAGGCTGCAGCCGCGATAGGCTCGTCGAAAACACAACCATCGTTGCCACCGCCAACAGAATGCCGGCTGAAATGTATGGCAGGCCTATCCAAGGGCCACCCCAGTTCATGCCGGTGCGGAATGACGCTGCAAGCAACGGCCCCGCTACTAGGGCCCCTATTGTCTCGGAGACGCTCATCATTGTATAAAGCATGCCGATGTTATCCTTCTCAACGACAGATGCTAACAAGCTGCGAATGAGAATACTATAGCCCGAACCAATAGCGAAGATGCTGAGGCCAATTACCATTGCGACATATGTATCCGAGCAGCCGATAGTGAGGGCGCCTACAGTGAGCAGGGTAGCGCTCGCTCGTGCCAGTAAGAGGTTTGTATACTGAGCCGACTTTGACCACATGTGGATAAGAAGGTAGCTTGTCGACGGGATGATGGCGGTGAGGAGGACAAGGTTGAAGAAGGCTCGGACGGAAAGCAGAAGACCAGCCTACGTGAGACGAGGTTCCCAGGTTAACAAGCAGCATTCATAATAATAATTGTCGGGAGAAACAGAAACATCTCACCTGCGACCACGACCAGCCGTATCGTTTCGTCACGTACTGCAAAAGGATCTCTTGCGCAAAGCGGCCCAGCGTCGTCAATAAGAAAGTGAAGAGCAGTAAGAGGACGCAAGGGTCTCTCCACATCATCCATAACACGGCCTTGCCTAGTTTTACTAGCTCTGACCGGATTGAATGGTGCCACAGAAGCGACTGGGTAGTCTCAGTAGGGCGATGTCTTAGTTCTCTCGGAAGCGTTTCAGGGAGCATGAGAGATACAAGAGTGCCTAACACAAGGCAGCTCAAGCCTGCGTAGATAGAGAGCCAAACGTCTATCCTCATGAGGAAATGAACCAGAGGACTAGCGATCAACTCGCCTCCGACCACAGCGGCAGCAAGATACGAAAACATAGTAGATCTTGCGAGATAGTAAGGCGGCTAGCCATGACTGCAGGATTGAAGAAGGTACATACCTATGCTCTACGCTCACTGCATCTCCTGCAACAGTAAAGATCATGGCGTTGAAGACGGCTGGACCACCACCAATAAAGGTAAAGACTGCAGAGAGCCATGTCACACGAGCAGACAACACACTAGGTAGAGCGCCTTTGTTTCGAGTTAATCACAACGATCAGATGCCGACATAGGGCCGAAGCAGCTTTCAAGGAGACGCCACTTACAAACGAGAATGTAGAAGGCACTGGACAGAGTGATTCCCAAGAGAGACAGGCTGAGCACCCACTCCCGCCCCCATCTATCGGCAAGGAAGCCGTACGGAACAGCCGTTAGAAGGCCTGGGATGAAATCCAGCGTACTTTGCCACCCTCTGATAATGGACAACTCGTCCTGGACGGCCTTGTCCTTGCATGGTAAGTCATCGACGTTGGATGGCAGATGCCTTTTGATATTGTGGCATATGATTTCCTCAAGCACCTGATTGAGTGGGATGGTGGCGAGATAAGCGCCTAACTCGACGAGGACGATGAGCAAGATGCAAGTAGCGACAATGCTGAAACGCGCTCGTGGTATGGACTCTGTTGTGTGGGCGTCTGGTGACGTTGGGCAGGACTTGCCGCGGGGGACCGGAGCTGCGATCAGGGGGGTTCTCTCGCTCTCGGCGTCATTAGCAGGCCGGCTTTCGTGATCATCTCGAGTCATTTTGGTAACGGGTGGTATGGTATATGGTCTACAGGTTGTTGTGGGTTGTGTTGAGAAGAAGCTATACGAGGTTGGGGCACTTGGCTTTGCCTATCTATATCTCTGGAATCCATGGGCCCGGCATAACTCAAGCCATGCCTTATCTACCTGGGTGTAGTTCGAGCGAGATTGCAGATGCTCTATTGACTAAAGAGTTGACCAGCTTTATGCCACATCCCCGTATGTGGGTATATCTGTATCGTGTTGGCTAATCGGGGAACTCTTGGTGCAAGGGTTTACTCCATCATTAAGGTACACCAACACCAACACCACCAACTAATCCGGACAAGGGCACCAAAAAGCGGCCCATGATCCGGTAGGAACTGCCCATGAGAGTTCCAAGGGACGATAGACCAAAAACGAGATGACACTAGCCATATTCCTACATAAAGGGGAGCATCTAATAATTGAATTTAGCCTAGGTATCTATCCTATCATCACCCTGGTCATCCCAAATTTGTATCCATACGCTGGACTTTTACATCTACCTTGTTACGTAGTTCCCGAGTAGTAGACGGGTAAGGATATCTCTGTGTGCAGATGAACACATATCCATGACCCTGCATAGTGTTGTAATCCCCACCTTTTTCCCTCTACCCATTATACATGCAATTGGGTAGAGTATTGCATACAGATTGACATTCAAAATAGCAACTAGGCTTCAATACGTCTTGGTTTCTCTTCGCGTAGCCTAAGACAATACAAACGAGCCTTAGGTAGGCAGCTAGAGTACGTGACCTCCAAGCCACTCCCCTGGGCCCACTGTAGCCACAGTGGGCGATATGCCGTGACATTTGCCCTAGGTAGCCTTAGATACCCTGACCTCTCCCTGGCCTTACATTGGCCTCACCGTGGTTACTGTGGAAGGTATCTACCTACCTAAGTAAAAGCAGTGAAACTCACCAGCTTACCCTATTAGCTGGAGGGTGACTGCCTAAGAATCTCTAAATGTTGATTCTATGAAATGGCTATACGTGATTGCTGATTTCATACCGAAACTAAACTAAACACGATTGATTTCCTCCTCCTAACGAGCTTGACCACCGTCTTTCTTTCAAGTATCGCCCAAATGGAACGGGCCCCGAAAAGACCGCGTCTTGCCGAAGACGTCGGAAACCCCGAGACAACACCAAAGCCAGACGGTCCAATATCTCTGAGCCGGGCCATCAGCCCTCCCAAGAGGAGAAACCGACAATGTGAGCGTATTCGATCACCTGTCCAGCTCACGCGCATCCAAGACTTGCCTGAAGCCGCGAACCGCGACACCGTTGCGCTGCAGGACATCCTCGGTGACCCTCTGATTGCCGAATGCTGGGAATTCAACTTCTTGCACGACATACATTTCCTGATGAGTCACTTTGACGCGGACACCAGAGATCTTGTCAAGGTTCATGTTGTTCATGGGTTCTGGAAGAGAGAGGACCCAAACCGGTTGGCCCTCCAGGTCAGTTGACGACTAGTCTTACCCCAAAGGCCTATGATGCTTATAACGTAACAGGAAGAATCAAAAGCATACCCGAATGTCGAGCTCCATGGCGCGTTCATGCCCGAGATGTTCGGCACCCATCACTCGAAAATGATGATCCTAATCCGCCACGACGAATCGGCCCAGGTGGTCATTCACACAGCCAACATGATCGCCAAGGATTGGACGAACATGACTAACGCTGTCTGGCGCTCACCCATATTTCCATTCCTTCCAGAAAACCATGTTGAAGGTGCTTCAACAAACGACCATCCTTTCGGAACAGGAGAACGTTTCAAGCATGATATTATTAGCTACTTGAGAGCCTATAACGCCCGCAGACCAACTCTTGGATCCTTGGTCGATCAACTGTGCCGCTATGACTTTTCAAGTGTGCGAGCTGCATTGGTCGCCAGCGTCCCTGGGCGTCATCCCATACACGACACTTCACAGACAGCTTGGGGCTGGCCGGCGCTCAAGAGAGCCTTGCGCAGCGTCCCTGTACAAGAAGGAAAGTCCGAAATCGTGGTTCAGATATCATCCATCGCCACCCTGGGAGCTTCCGACAGCTGGATCCAGAAATGTCTTTTCGACTCTCTTGCAGTGTCCAAAAACACCTCGTTGGGCAACCCCAGACCAAAGTTCAAGGTGGTTTTTCCTACCGCGGATGAAATTCGACGAAGCCTAGACGGTTACGCGTCTGGTGGCTCTATTCATACGAAGATCCAGTCCCAGCAACAAACCAAGCAATTACAATACCTGCGGCCCGTATTCTGTCACTGGGCGAATGACGCCCCCGATGGAGAGCGTAGGTAGAAGTATGTCTTGGAGAAGAAAGTTACTAAAGTTGTTGTAGCTTTGCCCGAGACGGCAACAATCCAAGAGGCCGGTCGAAAACGAGCAGCGCCACACATCAAGACCTACATCCGCTACGGCGAGAAGTCGATAGACTGGGCCCTCGTCACGTCGGCCAATGTTTCCAAGCAAGCATGGGGCGAGGCAGCGGGAGCGTCTCAAGAGGTCAGAATCGCATCGTGGGAGATTGGAGTATTGGTATGGCCTTCCATAATAACAGACAAGGCAACTATGATGGGGACCTTTGAGACAGACATGCCTCCGAAGGACGTAGGAGATGGAGAGCCAGTGGTCGGATTGAGAATCCCCTACAATCTTCCGCTTCAGTCATATGGCAAAGACGAGATACCGTGGGTGGCGAGCTTGGTCCATACGGAGCCAGACAGGATGGGGAGGTTTTGGGGCGTCGAATAGGCCAAAGTGCCGGCACTTGTTACATATGCGACACGGGGCGAATGGGCTGGAGCGGGTCTGGTATCATTCTATTGAACCTCGATTCTTGCTCGGTAAACATCCTAGCCTCGAACCATTGCTAATCCGTATTAACCGTGTCATTTCTCGTGGGCGCTGCAAGTGGGCGCAGTGGTTTAGTTGCCAACAGCCTCGGGCTCCTTGTCGGCGTCGTAGCCGTACTTCTCCTTGAGGGAGTTGACGAGAGCGACGTACTTCTCCTGGGCCTGCTCAGGCTTGGTCTTTTCGTCGACGACCTTCTGCCACGCGGTCTGCTTCGCCTTGCCCTGTCATGCGAACCAAAGTCAGCGTCCGTCACGTGCAAATGCCGAGGGCTCAGTTGGAAGGGGATGTGTCCTTACCTTGAGATCGAACATGCCAGGCTTGGGGGCCTTGGTGATGTCCTCGTCGGTGCTAACCTTGTAGAGGCCTATCGAGGATTAGAAGTCAGCTTCCCGGGTTCCCTCGCTAAGGTCCGTGGGATTGAAACGCACCGTAGAGCTCAAGGAGCTCTTCGTTGCTGGGCTTGGCGGTAAGCTTCTTGCTGTCGATGACAGCCTGCTTGAAAGCTTCGCTCTGAGTGACGGACATGATGTAGTGTCGTGAGAAAGGTTCGGGGATTGTTTGGAAGGAAAGGGGTCTCGGAAGGTTCAAAGTCGCGTGTGAGGTGTAGCTGTGAGGTTATATTCCAGGGGGGGACTTGTTGAGTTTCCTTTCTCTCAGTGTTGGGAAGGCGGAGGGGGAAGGGGTTGGCCGCCTTTTGGCGGGGTTAAAGTGGTAAACCGGGTCCCACACACCCGCTTCCATCATATGCGCGGGGCAACTGATGCTGTCATTGGACTAGGTAGCTGGGACAATTGCACCGCCACAAGGGTAAAGAAGAATGCGCCCCGACTCCCTCCAGCCCGAGCCCCCCACGTCAAGGCCTCCGTAGACTGTTTCCGTAGGTAGCTAGACTTTCCTGAGCTTGGGCAGATCCGGGCAATGAGGGGAGTGTGGACGGACTGGACTTGGACTAGAGCGGTTGCAGCTGGTGTTGTGGAGCCTCCCTAACCTACAACTGAGAGTCCCTATGGGTTCAGCATGGTCTCTACCTCGGCTCAGGTATGTACAGATACCTTCCCTGCAGGATGCATCCCGCCGACATGTCCAGCCAGGGACACACACGTTCCGTCACCAGCCACATCAACCCAGAGTCATGTCCTCGTTGACGAGTTCACCGCTTCAGAACGTCATTTCCCAAAACAACCCGCTCTTTTGTCATGGCCAGAGGCTCCGCTCCTAGTCTTCGGCCTGCCTTCGAAGTGTGCCCACTACGTCGTGGATCATGCCATTGATCCGGGGGGCACAGCAAACCGCCCTGCCAGCCAAATAGAGCGGTGTTTATCGCAATCGAGGCCCTTACTTCTTCTCTAGCTGAGTGGTTGGTTTACCCCGAAAGACTGTTTTCGATGGACGGTTCTCCCCGTCGTAGTTGACAAGCCCGGTGTATGCGAGCACCGTGACTGCCAGATGGATGTCATGGCAAGTTAAGGCGGGTAGTTACATGCTCCCAATCGGCACAGATACCGCGCGAGCGCGCCCCCTAGATTTCTCAAAGAGATTTCTCGGTCTTGGATCAGGTCCGGGCGAATCGGGAGGCTGCGGTACCCAAAGCCGTTCTCCTACATTGAAGCACATGGCGGCTTTGCTAGGTTTCTACCCGTGGAGTCAAGGCATATAGAAACAACGAGGAAACATAACTAATCTCATCTACACCCTCCACCAGCCCTTTTCTCTGCCCCCAATTTCTATATCGAGCATAAACTCTACGCCTATTCTTCGTCTCTTCCCCCCACGCGCACCCTCCGTCGTCGAATGACAGTCCGTCATGCCGTCTTCCAAGCGTGGGGGAAGCCCGGACGGACAACGGAGGGTCAACGTCCCACCCCTGCAAGGACGGACATTGAAGACTTGGCTGAACAGACCCCTCTGCCCTGCCATCTGTATGTTGCATTACTACCGGCACGGACTGAGGTGCTGAAACATGTACGAAAATACTAATGTTCTGAATCCGTATCGATCATTCGCGCAGCCTTGATAGGACGCGTATCCGGACCTACATGCATGATGTGGGAGAGAGGCGCCGCAGATCGTTGTTCATTGCTTTTTTTGTTTTTGCGAACCTCGGACCCGAGTAGGCTTTGAGTATGAATAAAGACCGGACCTCCTGCTGTTTCTTCGAGCCTCTGGTCTTGGCCTTGAATGCATTTGACGGCTTGGCGAATTGCTACGTATCAACTGGCATCCATCGAACATCACGCTGATACCCGGGACTAACACGCATAACATCACTACTGCAGACGGAGACCCTTTGCGCGTCCCCATTTACGAAATCGAACATCATCATAAAAACCAGGATCCGGCAATACGGAAGATAGAAAAATGGTCAAGACAGTTGTCATTCTCGGTGCGGCATACGGTGGCCTGGGCGTCGCCCATCGACTTCTCAAGCACACCCGCCAAACAGAGGAGGATATCAGAGTGATCTTGGTTTCCAGGGTATGGCATTCCTCTATTTTGGTATAACACACGACTCTGGAACACGTGGGAAATCGGACGGCCCTCGCGAGCCTTTGCACGCCTGCGAGGGCGAGGGTTGTAGATGGCCTACGCTTCCCATGCGCGCAGGCCGAGGAAAGCGGCGCGTCAAGAGCGGTGGGATAGTTGAAAGAAAAACTGGACCAAAAAAGCCGCGTACACGAGACTGACAGAAGTGGCAGACAACTCATTTCTATTGGAACCTGGCCTCTGTCCGGGCCGTCGTGCCGGATATAGTCAAAGACGAGCAGATCTTCCAGCCCATCGAGTCCGGTTTCGCCGGCTACCCCAAGGAAAGCTTCGAGTTCGTGCTCGGCACGGCCACAGGCCTCGACGTACCCCGCAAGGCGGCCCTCATCTCCACCCCGGCCGGGCCCCGGTCCCTGCCCTACGACTACCTCGTACTCGCCACCGGCTCCCGCTCCGCGAGCCCGGACATGCCGTGGAAGAGCGCCAACTCGCACGAGGAGACCGTCGGCCTGCTGCATGAGACAGCGGAGAACGTCAGGGCAGCGAAGCACATCGTCCTGGCCGGCGCCGGCCCCACCGGCGTCGAGTGCGCCGCCGAGATCCGCTTCGAGTACAAGGACAAGGAGGTCGTGCTCCTGTCGGCCCATGATGAGATCCTGGCCGGCGACACCATCGCCAAGGGCGTGGAGAGCGAGATCGTGCGTCTCGGCGTGCAGGTCAAGAAGAACGCGCGGGTGCAAAGCTCGCGGCCGCTGCCGGGCGGCAAGACGGAGGTGAAGCTCGCCAACGGCGAGGTCATCACGACCGATCTATACATGCCGACCATGGGCCTCGTCCCGAACACCGAGTACCTCGATTCCAGCCTTCTCAACGAGCGCAAATATGTCACTGTGGACGAGTGCATGCGCGTCAAGGGCGTCGACAATGTCTGGGCGTGCGGGGACATCATCGCCTCCTCGCGCGTGGGTTTCATGCTCACGGACAAGCAGGTGCGTCTGCAGACCCACTCCCCTCCCAGCAGGTGACTGACTCTTATATGACAGGCCGCCGGCGTCGTCAAGAACATCGAGCTGGCCATCAAGGGCAAAGACCAGCTGGCCGTCAAGGGCATGCCCGTCGACGTCTTCATGTGCTCCACGGGCCGCAACCGCGGCGCCGGCCGCGTTGGCTGGGTCAAGGTGCCCTCCCTCTTCGTTTGGACACTCAAGAGTAAAACGCTCGCCGTCGGCTGGTCTCAAAAGTATATCAACGGTGCCCAGTGGTAAAGAGATATGGATTCGGAATCAGTGCCCTCAAGGCCTGTGATGCTATGTTTCGGAGGCAAGGCGGAGGTTCATTTTTGATTTTTATGTTTTCTCTTTTTCGTTTGCGCTTGTTTTTACCTATCTACGACTTACATCGACTAATCAAACATGAGTCTCCCGAGGAAAGAGGAAAACGGGTACCCAAGATGTTTGATTTACCCCCCCTCCCCCTTCTCTCCTCTAAGAAAGGTGCGTTCTGTCCTACTTCATACAACTCTCTTCCCTCTTCATCAATCCAAGTAGGGGGGAGGGACAAATATTATAGTCTTACATGCACCTATGCGTAAACGGTACGAGGAAACAAACTCCCTCCATTGAACGTGAACGGCACCCAACCAGATCAGCTCCCTAAGGGGGGGTTCATAAAAAAATCAAGAATCACCAAGCAAGCCGCTCGAGTGGCGCTCCCCGCAGAAAACGACAAGAAGAAAACGCTGTTTCGGTTTTCTTCTTCTCTTCTTTCGTGCATCATGTCTCATCTGCTAAGCTTCTCGTCCTCAATCTCCCTCCGCAGCTGCTCAAGTACGTGCTGCCGTGACGAGAGGTGCGTCTCGAGGCCCTCGACCTGCTCCCTGACCGTCTGCAGGTCGTCTGACACGCTCTGGAGACTGGCGCCGCCCTTGGCCTTGCTGGCCCCCTCCTCGAGCTCGCGCAGCTCCTTACGCTTGTAGTCGAGCAGCTGCTCGAGCTCGCGCTTGACGAGGGCGGGCTTGCTGTCGCGTTTACCGCCCTTTTTGCGCTCGACGTCGGCCTCGACACGGGCCATCTTCTCGTCCAGCTCCTGCAACTGCTTCTTGAGGCGGACCTCCTCCCAGTCGTCCGTCTTGGCAGTTGAGAAGTCGGTGCCGCTCGACTTGAAGCCGCTGCGGCCGAGGCGAGTGAGGTACTGGTCGCCGAACTTGGCCTTGCGGCCCGTCGCCGTCGAGTCGTCGGCCTTTGTTGCCCAGCGGGACGCGCCCGGCGTCTGATTGTCGAGCTGGTAGTCGATCTTGTTGCGCTCGAAGGAGGCGCGGAGGGAGGCGGGGACGGTGCGCGGGATTCGGAACCCTTCGTGACGGTTGTTGAGGATGTGGAGGAAGGCGAGGCAGGCGTCTTTGTTGATTGAGGGGCTGGCCGAGGGATTGATTAAGTTCCACGCCGAGCGAATATCGGTGTCGGGGACGTCGAGAGATTCGTAGAGGTCCTCTAGGGCGGTGACTAGATCAGTCACGCATTAGCAAGTGGTTCGAGAGACTTGCAAGTATTCGGTGTGTACACGTACATGCTACTTCACCCCGCGCATCCCGGTTCTCTTGGTATATCGACTCGTACTTGGTCTTGTCTTGGGGGCTCATGTACCAGTCAAAGCCGTCCTTCAACCCGGGCGAATCCGGGTCATCCTCGACCTGCTCAAACGCTACTTGCTTCCCCGTGAGCGCGCGATTCGCCTGGACAAGATGTGCTTTGGACTCGGGAACCAGCCAGTCGGGCAGTGTTGTCGGTACGTCTGAGTATTCCTAGCAACCCAACCTTGTTAGCACTTCTGCAACGCGCATTCCATACTTGATCAACAAAGCAAGACAATACTCACGCCGTTCAATATGTCGAAGATGACCCTCATCGCAACGCAAAACTCCTCAAAGTCGAGGTTGCCATCGTTGTCGACGTCGGCAAGGTCCCACACTCGTTCGAGCTGATTGTCCGTCAGGCCGCTGTTCTTAAGCACCGGCGCGGCCTGCTCGCCCGTCAGGAACTGCCCTCCACCTGTACGGGCGGAGAAGATGTTCCAGTATGTCTCGATCTCTTGCGCTTCAATGCGAGGAGCCATGTTGTGCGTGGCGTTTGCGGAGGAAACGTCGGCGGACAGGAGGAGAGGTTGGTGATCGGGGTGGGGTGGCCCGGTCTATGGTCGATTCGTGAGGTCCGGCTTGCTTGGGTCGGTTGGTTTACGCACGTAGGGTGTACAGACTGGCTGCAAGGTGATCACGGAACACTATGGCGGTCGATTCGAGGATTGTTGAGTGTCAAACAAAAAGGAGATGGATCTGTCAGGCCGGGGAGGTGTTGATGTTGCTGAATGGACCGTCGTCAGGCCGCGCGGGAGCTCGGTCAAGGATGTGGAATTGGGGTAATCGGCTGGCTGGATGGTGGGAGGCGGTGCTTCTGTAACCAGGTAGGTACCTAGATTGGGCGTGCGCTCGGTGAAGAAGCTCGGTGATGCAACCTTTGACCCACAACGCACGGCGAGGAACCCATCCAAGCTTAGCTCAGCATACATTATGTAACACCCACAGTCCCCTTCCGAGCCCAACGACATCACAACTCCTGTATCCTGAAAAGGCTAAATAACGGGACACAACCGCTATGTCGCTTGATGTAGCTCTATTACACGTAGTTGACAAGATGGAAACAGTGGTATTATCCCCGATATGTTTTCAACCAAGAAAAGGCTGGCTATCTTGCCTTCAGCTGACTGTCAATGGATCGAGGTGAGTCAGTGCCTGACGACCGTCCCACGTTGCCGGGAGAGCCATGACCAAAGCATACAAAGCCAATCTCTGTGGGAAATCCTGGATCAGATTTCTATACTACAAGTTATCGCAAAGTGGGTATATCAAACATCATTAAGAAGCATTTTCCAGAGAGCCAAACTCCCTCTCTCGTGGGTATGCGCAACCAAACAACCAACGAAATCAGTAATCAGTCCAGAATATGACTGCGAGCAAAAAAGGTTCCCGAGAAACCTATCATCCCCCCCACCCTTTCCGGCCGCCCCTTCTCCCCAAGGTCATGTTTTTCCCGTGAATGAATTTCCATTCCAAAAGTGAGAAAGTGAGTACTGGGAGAGGAGAACTAAAGAAAAGGAAAAAAGTTCGAAAGAAAAGAGCAAAAAAAGAGCTGGAAGGGCCTCGTTCGTGCACAGACGCAATCAATGTATGCTGTTGTTTCGATCTGTGTTCTCTGCTTCCTTTGTACTCTTCCCGGTTGCGTACTCTTGTGAGTTGTTCTTTGGTTTGTATCGTTGCCCTGCGCGTCAGGACGGAGAGTCAGCAACCTGGGGTCTGGCCAGTTCGTTTATGATATGCTGAGCGAAGGCATCGAGCTCAGGTTGCTTTCGGCACCTGTTGGGGTGCACAGTAGTGGAATTGTTGTCGGCTCAGTTCCTCAGCTGTTTCTGACCGCTGGAAGCGGATCGGGTGGCTCCCGAAGGAGTCTGTCGAATATCGGAGCGCATCTGGCTAGCAGCTGGAGAGAAAGCTACTTCGGCGTTGAGTGTCGTTTCTGGGCCACTTGGGGTAGACGAAGGTGCCGAGATATCGGGCATAGCGTGACTGAGGCGAAGTTCTTGACGAGCTGCCTCGGTGAGATTTTGGTGATTCACCCAGAACTCCTCATAACTATTGGGGTGAGGGCGCGTTATTTCATCTCTGCTGAGATTGGCCCGACCCTGTGGGGTGTCCAGCTCGGGAATAGTTGCATGAGGTTCGTCGTGGAGCTGAAAGGTATGGAAATAATACTGCGGCGATGAATGCGCCAGAGTAGGAGCCGATGCCGATGCCACGGTTGGTATGTGTGCCGCAGTCGATCCTTCGCCAAAATCCTGACATCCAGACGCTCTGTCAGTGCTTGAAACACGAGCTGAAGCTGGGTGGCCTGTATTGGAGGCGCCTGAAAAGTCCGCAGCAGATACCTGGGTATCGGCATTATTTGGAGAAACCTGGGGTGTGGATAGCTGATTCTGGGTTGGTTGAGCAGCAAGATCCTGTGGCCTAGGGTACTTTCGCGGACGGCCTCGGCCACGCTTGACAGGCTCAATCGTACCTGCAGTGCCCGTCTGCAACTTAGTGACAGGCTTTGGGTTAGGAACTGGCTGCGGTGGGCTTGGTTGGAGTGAACTGATACTCTTCTTTTGTGAAGTAGACTTCTTGGCATCCGATTTGCGAGCTCGCTTGGTTCGAGGCTGGTATTCCTCGTCGCTCTCAGATCTTTGCCTCCGAGTAGACTTGCGACTGCTCAGTGTAGCAGGAGGTTCGAGACAATCATCAACACGGGCCGGATAGGCGGGGGCGAATTCCTTCTGTTGTGTACCACCAGACGCGGAGATTTTGTCGGTCTTGCTCCTCGAAGCGACAGGGGGCAAGGCTACTGCTTGGTCTGTCGTCGTCTGGCTCAGGCCATTCGGGGCGGCGTAAATGCTCGCTTGGAGATGCGGCTCCTGTGAACCAGTGATACCAGCAACGACCAGGGCAAGAGATGGGTTGAGCTGGCTGTCGGGTCTGTTGCAACCCTGGTAGGCCACCGGAATGCCGTACATCTGGACGTCGGTGGGATTGTGGGAACCTACGGTGCCGCCGTCGTGGAGCGTGTTCCCGGAAGACGGAGGGTCGGGAGTGGAGCTGTCCGGGAACGTGGCGAGAGACGCAAAGAGTGGATCCCACTGAGAAACGTATCCTCCCTTGACCTCACTTGGCATGAGTGTATATGATGGAGGCGCTAGACCGTTCGTGCCAGTGTAAGTCGGCATGTGGTTGCGACTACGCACGTCCACGGGCTGTCCCTGAGAAAACGAGTGCGTATCCATGCCCAGATTCGGTCCTGGAAGACGGGCTGGCGGATGAAGGAACCGAACAGGAGGCAACAATTGGCCCGCTGAAGTCTCGCAGCTCACAGTGTAGTCGGATTCAGCCTGCGGAGAGGCCTCACGAATTTGGATACTTGGCACCTCCAGCCCCGCCAACGCCTCAAACTCGGGTTGGAAATCTTGCATTGAGTTTCCTTGCTGCATCGGAGTTTTCTCATGGCTGTTTGGTGTTGCGAAATCAGGGTAGCCACTCAAGTCAACAGAAGGAGCCCGTAGCTTTGGAAGCAACTCAGGATCGTATAACTCATCCATTTTGCGGTAATCGATGGTAGTCCCCGAATCCTTCTTCTTTGTCAGTGTTTCTCCTCATCTCAATCGTAGCCTTGCGTAGATTGACATCCGAACCGCATGATTCAAAGTCTCAAACGAGGGATGTGAGTAAATGAACACCACTTACCTGGCTGCTTCCAGCAACGGACAACTTGTCCTGGGCCAAGTCTTGGTCGTGATTGAGGCCACCAGCAGGTCCTGTGACTTGACCAAACTGAATATCATGCTGAGCTTTGCTCCAGAGCTCTTGGATTTTCTTGTTAGATAAGCCGATATTGTTACGTTTGGTGTTGTGGTGTTTCCATGGGTCTTGAGACCCTTGTAGGTTTCCCGCTGGCCTCCATACGGAAGGGTCGGTTGTCTGGGGACAAGGGCGAGGAAGGTAGGCTTGAAGTTCTGCCAGACACTTAGCTAGATCCTGGCACTCCGAATGAACTCCTCCAGGCCATGTCGACGATTTCTTGGTTTGCGGCAATTCAATCTTCTTGAAATCCAGGCTACCCATCCCTTTATCCAGGATCACGGCGCATGCAGCCATGATCTTGGGCTCAATAGGAAGTGTGTGAAAGCTGGTGGAGCAACCGCGCCAAACCTTGACATCATCGACAAATCGGCGCTGGCCTACCTGGTGCAAGTAAGTGACTGCCTGCTTTCGTTCGCTGTCCCAGAGAACATCGGTCGGAAGGTATGGTCGTTTGAGGGCGTTTGTTCTATCGTCACCTGGCCAAACTCCTCTAGCCATCTGAAGGAGACCCTCAACAGGAGTTCCGTCTATCTCTTTGGCCCATTTCTTGGTCTCTCGATGACAATGGATGTATAGACCAACAAAAGTGATGATATCAGTGGTATTCATCCTGAGAAGTTGTGTGGCGGGCGCAAATGCTTTGTACTGGCAAAGAGCCAAGAGAAGGATCCATTGACCACTAAGGGTGATCTGGCACCACTCGATAGGCTCCCCAATCTCATCAGGCTCAGGACTGCCCCAGTCCAAATCGTTGGTTACAGCCGAGAGGAATTCTGTGAGGGTTTCACCTTGCTTAGGACCTCTCTCAGCAATATTGTGCGCCACAGTGTTGCAATCATCCTTGTCGTTATCAGCCGTGGGTGCCCGGCAAACCTCCTCATCACCTATTATTGTTAGCATAATACCAAAGGTAAGAAGAGCAGTAAAAATCTACTGACTCTTGTTATAACTGCAATCCTTGTTCTTCTCATCAACCTCGCCCCTCTCTCTTGCTGCAACGTATGCGTCAGCGCGGCCGGGTTGGTCGAGTGGGACGCTTGGAAAGGAGCAGTGCCGAGGAAGAGTGTGGTCGAAGACGAGGGGCGGATGGACCCAAGATGATATCTGTACGCCGTACGCCTGTGACTCCTCATATCGACCAGGCTGATGCGACAAGGTCGACTGCCGAAGCTGTCGACCATTACTTTTGGCCTCTTCCTCCATGAGTGGAATCACACGTGATACACCGAGAAGAAGGAGGAGGGGGATGGGGATGAGAGAGTAGAGATGAGAGGATAGAGGTGAAAGGATGGAGGTGAGAGAATGGAGATGATAGGATGGAGGTGAGAGGAGATAGCTAGGTAAAGAGCTCGTGAAACGATGCTGTTGAAGATATAGCAAGGTGTGTAAAGGATTCAGCCAGACGAGGTATCGTGAACCGCCTGGCGAAAGCAAAAGCAACGTTGGTGGTGAGAGTGCGGGACGGAGGAGAAGTGAACGAAGAAGCGGGAGGAGAAAGAAGAGAGTTTGTGAGATTGGAAGACTGCTTTGCAAAGTCTAGTGAGGTTGTCCTTTTTCTCAGCTGTGTAAGTAGGGAAGAGAAGGAAGGAGCGGTGGGTCTGGTAGGTAAATTGGGACAGTTGCTCCTTCCCTCTGGAGAAAGCACGTATGGGTGGGCTCGATCAAGCTCTGGTGCCTACGTAGGTATTCATTGGTCTCGTTCATTTTATTCAAATCAGCTAGGTTGAACGAGAACTCCGTAGCCGACCTGACTGGTTGGTGTGGCCTTTGAAAGTAGAGGATAGATGTTCAGTCTTTACCCCCAGTTATGTCTGTCGCTTGGTCATGCCTCCTTGGGGCTAAGATAGGTGAAAAATAGATGGGAAATAGAGGGTTAGTAGATGAGTGGTAGATATCTAGGTAAGTATGTCCCCCAGAATTTGGAGATGTGTGTTTTCTTCCCATTTCTCATATCGTAGACCATCTCATAAGATGAGATGCACTTTCCTTCTCTTTCCCTTTGGACATGTTGGGGCGTCTACACAATGGACGGGCCCTTATTGCTAGATAACGGGGCGGCCAGAGATAGTCCCGACGAGAGCCAGGTTCCACATATCAGCTACTTTGCTTGGACTTCTCCTCCATTGCAGCTTAGAGCTGTTCTTCAGTGTTCGATGTGCCCAGCCCGGACCTCAGTGACACGGAACGAAGTTCACAGTCACCTTAAAGAACAGTCGTACACAGATGCAGTACAGTATCCTCGCGATATTGAAGAATGAGTACAATTCTCGCCCTAGTGGCAAGGCCTCAGAGTCTATACCTGGAAGACAAAAAAAGTCGTTGCCGACGGAAAACGGGTATATCGACACCCCTGACGCCTGTCCATGTTCCCAACCGAGTTCTCTTGTTATCCCCCGAATGCAATAGTGATTTAACTCCTTGACAGACAACTGATAGCTGTCTTTCCGCCAACGCCAGAGTTTCTTTCCTTCGATGTTTACTATTCCTTTCTCTCCCCCCATCGCACCCAGACCTCACGACATGTCCTCGTCGGCATCAACCTCACCTGACCGCGGACATCTCCACCTAAGGCGCCGAATCACGATCGACGAAGGGAGCAAATCTACCCCGGTCCTGATAGCGTTCACGATCTGTGGTGAATGTTGCGTAGCCATCACCGATTTGCATGTCATCCTCATCGAAAGTTGATTCGATCCCTCGCTTACCTCCACCGCTTGGGACGGCAAAATGACCAGCCCGGGGCACATCTCTTGTCGCGCTGGAAACGCTTCTCTGAGCGTTGAGGATATCCTCATATGCCTGCAGCATTCTTTTCCCATCCTCGTCAAAGTTGGCGGAGAATCGCTGGATAGAAATGAATTGGACAGTCGAGACCATGTCTTTGCCGTACATGTTCATAATGTAGGCTGCAGCAACGAAAGCCGACCGGTCGTTGCCCGTCTCACAAACAACCAGCACCCTGCCACTCTTGAAGTTGTCGCTGTCGATAATCATTTGGCCCTCCTGAACGGGCGTCGCCTGGCTGCGATACACATCGAGGAGGTGTCCGTTGATCTTTGCCACAACCTCGGGGAAGCCGCGGATCAGCTGGGCGTTGTCCAAGACATCCAAGTACTCGACCACCATGCCCAACTTTTGCGCCACCTTATCCACACTCATGAGTCTGGCTTGGGCGACTCTTGCATGGCGCGTCACTATGACCATGGTGATACCCTCCTTTGCAAGCCAAGCCTCGTCGCGAGCGACAGACAAGGGACCGAGATAGAGAAAATCCAAGATTGTCTGGGCCTTGCGGCGGGACTCGTAACTCCAGCCAACCGATCTGTCAGTGGCTGTCTGGGTTTTGTTGCGGGTGATGATTCTGAGATCCTCACTTGTCAAACGCATGGCGTCGACATTGTCAAATGAGGGAACGATGGTGGCTGCTGCAGGCCCCTTGGGGTAAGTCATAGGAATCGGAATATAAGGCGGACTCGGGGGCCTGTGACTGTACGGAGCAGCGGCAATGGTGTCCGAGAGGCGTTCTTTCGAGGTCTCCATGTTGCCTGCTGCTTATGCGGGGTTTGAAGCTGAGCCGGTTGATGGTGATGGTAATGGCAAATGTTTCGCTACCCGTGTGCGCACTGACTCGGCACGAGCAGAGCAGGGGCGGCTTCGGTCCCTGCCTCCCACTTCCCAGGCGTAGCCGAAAATGTGGAAGACGCGCGCGGTGACCAGAGAGTATGCCTCTTGGAGTTTGTGACAGCCTGACTTGAGCAAGATTCTGACGTTGGGCGAGGCGATGTTGAGTCTGGGTGATGTTGATGTAAAGTTGAGATGTGGAGTTGGGAAGGCACAGAATCGGGGTCGCACGAGGAATCTACACTAGTTTGATCGGTAAACTGAGCTGGGCCCCAGCGTGTGTCTCAACAGCCCCACTCGGCGGCCGGCAGCCTACTTTGGGTAGGTACCTACCTTACCTACCTAGGTACTTGGGTGGACGGTAGACGACTCATCAGACAGCTCTGGAGGCAACCATGTGTCAGTTCAATTTTAACGTCACTTCTTCCGAGAAAGTACCAAACTCTGGATAACATGACTCCGAACCAATTCGGAACAGGTCGCGATTACAAACGACCACTCTTTTCCTTACCTCAGTCTCAATCTTGCAACATAAGTAGGTACGTCCTACGGTGAGAAGAAGTTCAAAAGTCGGGTTCGTACGTTCAAGGCGCAACACATGGTAATAGCAGGCTTTTGAGGGCGGGCAGTTCGCTCTTCGGGCCGGTCTTATGCAGGCTGCAGCTGCTTTCAGGTCGTTTAGGGGAGCTGCAGCATCCATGTTGGTCGCACGGCAGACCTCCATCGGGCTACTGCGGATGACTACCCAGAGTGGTTCGGGTCTTGTCATGCATAGGAAAACACTAAATAAACCCACGTGTACCTACAAAGGAGGGCAGTCTCCACCTGCCCTCTGTGGCAGCGTCACTAGACCAGTGCTGGCAGTCTGGCTAAACCGGCTGAATGGTTAAGTACCATCTCCTGGCGAGTGTGACAGACCGGACAGCTCTTTCCTATTCTCGTTTTTGCTCGTCTTGACATCAAATTACTTGCCGCGTCATCGACACATCACCAGAAGCAACTCAATTCAAGCTACGCATCGCCGGAAAATCTAAAGTTTATTGCAGCATATTCTACTTCTCAATCGCCCCTCACCTGCACCAGTCGAGCAATGAATGACTCGTACTGCAAAGCGACCGTTATCTTCAAGAAGGGTTCCGGTATCTACAATAGCCCGTGACATGGTGGCATTATTATGCGCACTTTGGTGACTTTATTACTGGATCTGTCAAGCCACGGGTGCCTTGGGCTCCATTCTTACCTCCGTCGGTAACACCTTAGCATCGTGTTAAGGCTCCAAAGACTTTCACAAGTTCCACTGTCCCCAGACATGAGTTGGACTCTTCTTCGATTACCATTTCGGCTTAAGATGATAAGATATTTCAAGAGTCATGTCATTCAAGCATCATCTATTCAAAATACGTAGGGAATCATGACTAAGATAGTGCGCAGCCGTCACATAATGCGCCTTACAGCTCTTCGGAAACAGCGTTGCCCTTCTTCTCCAGGGCCGCAAAGTCGGTGAAACCGAGCTCGTAGACCAGACCAAGAGTCATCTTGGCGTGCTCGAGCATGTGGTCAAAGGACAGGTACTTGATGGTGTCATCGACGCTGTGGATATGGTTGTCCGAGTACTCAAAGGCGGACTCGATGACGAACGCGGACGGGTAGCCGGCCTTGCTGGCAGAGGCATGGTCGGAGCAGGCATACCCACACTTGGTCTCAACGTAAGGGACCTTGCAGTACTGTGGCTTTGGTTAGCATGATGGTACGCTAGTCATATCATCAACTGGATCGACTTGCCTCAACGATGACCTTCTTGATGAAGCCGGTCAAACCAGGGTCAACAAAGTCAGTAATGACTCCGACGCTCTCGGGCTGGCCAGCATCGAGAGTCCTTTGCACGAAACCAGTCATGTCCTGCTGGAGCATGGCCTTGACATCACGGCCCTCCTTCTCGTACGATGAGAAGATAGCCTGGCTACCAAGAAGGCCGCCTTCCTCAGCACTGTACCAGTGGAACTCGATTGTGTTGTCGGCCTTGCCAGACACGACGTCCTTGGACTTGAGCAGGGTGCGGAACGCCTCGAGGATAGTCATGGAGCCGCTGCCATCATCGTCGGCACCGGGAGCCGCGAGAATCGAGGGCAACCACAGGTTGATGGAGTCCTGGTGGGCGCCGATGATGACGGTGCTGTTGGACTTGCCGGGTATGGTGACAATAATGGAGCTTTGCTGCCAGGTATGGGAAAAGTGCTCGGCGTAGACGTTCTTCTCGGCGCCAGCATCTTTGATGATGGAGTTAATCTTGGAGAGGAGCCACTCGGACGACTGGCGGCCATAGTCGGACTTGAAATAACGGGTATGGAAGCTCGTGAACTTCTCGAGGTTCTTCTGGATTTCAGACTTGTCAAGGTCCTTGATCATAGGCTTGACCTTGTCCTGGAGATGGCACTTCTCGGGGAAGACGCTTTTGGTCTTTGTGTGGAGGCGAGTGGCGCCGAGGTCCTCGTGGTCAGTGATGTCGAAGAAGCGGTTGCCGTTCTGTGCGATGGAATGTCAGAATGGTAGGCGAATAGCGGAAACAAGGGCATCATACTCGGCGGAGCTCCCACTTCTCCTCCTCAGTCACCCAACGAGTGTCGCCAGGGGCAAGCTCAATCAAGTACTTCTCGGGCTCGGAGCCAGCAGGGTACAACTGGACGCGGTTGATCTCATCTTCGGCAAGAAAGCGGGCGCTGGCCGAGTGCGCAAGAATGGCAAGAAGCGAAGCTTTGGCGACCTTCATTTTGAATATGGGGATGCTAGAGGATGAATCTGGAGATGATGCGGAGGTAAGTGGGCGGATGTGGATGTTGTTGAAGGGAAGTCGGTTGTCGTCACCTCGGCTACACTGATAGGTGCCTAGATAGCGACTCCGCGGGTCTGCGACAGCTGTGGGGAGCTCCCCTGTCTCGACAGCAATGCGGACGGGCGGGTACCTTGCCTCGGGTACGTACCTCGGATATCCGTTTGGGTCATCCGAACATCACGTCATCAGGCTCTCCCTTTTCCAGAAGGTATGTAAATACTTCGGGCAGTTCCAAGTCGGGCCAGAACCAACCAGCAGAGAGTCATCAAGTATCGGGCATAAGCCTCGGCCACGGTTGGTTAACAGCGGTTCGGTCCATGGTACATGTGGAAGGAAGGAAGGAAGGAAGGAAGGTTGATGGCGAGCCCACCAAAAGCTGCTGAGAAGCTTAATCAGGAAACGGGCAACGCGACCCAGCGACCACGTGCGACACCGGACTGGCGACGTCTGTAGCTTCAATCGGACGTTCCCTACTGTTGAATGATAAGCTTTGCCAAGAAACATCCAAAAGAGACATGCAACACCAGGCATTCGCCGGTCGTCTCCGACCCGACTACTACTCTGGCCCTCACTGGTTTATCTATGAGAGAGCGGACGGGATCTCGAGTTCTCCAATGGGTGTGGTCGCATGTGATGGTTGGTTGAGTTGGATGCGCTTCTGGACGGTGTCACAACTCCCGTGCCGTTCAATGACCCGTAGGCACGGATGTTTGAGTATTGCCAGTCCACAGTCAGAAACCACCACTTTGATAACAAGCATCTAATAGAACGAGAGGGTGCTGTACAATGCCAGGTTGACACCAACTACCCAACGCTGGACAGGCACACTCAGTCCCTTTCACTCCCCCTCCCCCTACCTGCACGGGCACCACATTATACCACCGAAAGTTTTGGTCATATCTTGGTTGAACACTCTGGTGACTTCTTTCCGAATTCAGGATTTGCCTAAACGCGGTGCGATGAGACGCTGACTATCGTGCAGTTGAGTGTGCTCAGGGCCTCGCCTCATCTCAGCGCAATCCCATGTTTCCGACCCCTCCGGCGTAATAGCGTAGAACGCCCAACTAGTTGATACTCTCTATCTTAGTATTAGAACACACGTATTTCTCTTCGCAGTGCGATACAAGAGGGAAAAGCTGGGTCTGACATGAGACGAGACGAGACAAGCCATCGCGCCAACTCAAACTCTATCGACCTAGTTCATCCCATCACGGTCTTTTGGACCATATCAGGGGAAATGCAAAGGCGTGGCTGTGGTGGAGTAGCGAACAATTGCACAACACAAGAGGCGATCAAGTCTCGATGTACATGTCGTCACAAGTCGAGACTGTTCGTTTTGATAAGCCTAGACGCTCCCTCGCAGACACAACTATTCCATTGTCTATTTATCACTTATACCTATAATTATTACGCTCGAATGCTAAGCTTTCAAACAAAGATTTCGATCGTTCCCGTGTGACAGAACATAGCAACTTTGACAAGCACTCCAGCCCCATCGAGGACAGCTCCATGATCTCGAGTTGTATATCCCGCGCGGGCCGTACGGTGACGGCTGGGGTCCACATCTTTTAGGCACCGGGCAAACTGACACACTTTCCAAGGCTTTGACAGGTGCTTGGTCAGCCGGGATCCCGCTCCATCTGGCTTGGGTTCGGCTCCTACCGCCGAGACCGAATACATAGGTACAGTATCCGTAATCATGCGTCGTACATGGTTCGACATTTCTTCTTCGAAGGATTTCCTGCGGCCAATCTCCTAACAAGGTAACGGGGTGGCCTAGGTACCGCATCCCTCGCCGCCCCTCTGGTATTACATTTTGAATTTCCCACCAGATACTGGTAGAAGCCATGGGATGGAGAGATTGCGATCTCAGCCGGCAAGCTGCCGTGACGGACGCGCATCGGTGCGATTGCCAACGCGGCATCGTGACCTCGCCCTTTGAACTTTGTTCATGCCACAATCCAATCGCAGGGGCTCAACAACCTGCTTCCAGATCGTGTCTTTGTCCCGCAAGGTACTTCGGTTGTGTTAGGGCAAACGGACTTGAGTGTGCTCGGAGCAGCCTTGTCCTTGGGTAATCGATGATATCACTCAACAACGCCGTATGTTACCCAATCGCATCCTCGCGCTTGGCTGCATCCGGCAGGCTGGCAATGCAGCTAGCTGCCCTGCGCGACGATACATATGATCTGCCCTCTCTCGCTTCCCTTTTACAAACTCCATCTCGCGATACATTCAGCGGCCTCACCCTGGACTTCGTACCAACCTACCAGAGTTACTCATACGCAAACGGAAAAAAAAACCGACGGGGTTCCGTATCACACTCAAGCGAGTGCACTCTCGGCAACATGGCGGACTCTAGCCCCCCCAGAAAGAACTTCGACCTGATCAAGCGCGGCGTCAAGAAGCCCAACGTTCCGGGCACCATGACCTTCATTGGTCTCCGCGCCCTCGACCCAGTTCTGCAGTACCAGCTCCTCGCCGGTGGCCTGGGCGCCTCCATCCTCGGCCGGGTCGGCGTACGCTCCATCCCGCTAGGCGTCGCCGCGCTCTCCACGACGGGCATCTCCCTCCTCGACAACCTCCGACTCCCGCTGCCGCACCTGATCCTCCTTGGCATGTCCTTCGGCTCCTTCGCCAAGCAGGCCTACTGGCTCGTCTCCCTCTCGGCCGAGGAATTCCCCGTCTCCAGCGCCGTCAGCGTGAGCATTTACAACACCCTCGTCAACAGCGCCAATTCGCTCCTCCTCATCGCCGTCTCCACCTCCGTCCTCAACTCGCCCCGCGACTTCCCGGGCACCACCCTGCCCTACCAGGTCGTCCTCGGCGGCGCCCTCTACGCCGTCGGCATGTTCCTCGAGACCGCCTCCGAGTGGCAACGCAAGCAGTTCAAGGATAGGCCCGAGAACAAGGGCAAGGTCATCAAGAGCGGCCTCTGGAGCTGGGCGCGCCACATCAACTACGGCGGCTACGCCATGTGGAGGGCGGGATACTGCATGGCCGCGTCGGGTTTCATCGGCGGCACCATCATGGGCGTGTGGCAGGCACTCGATTTTCTCTCGCGCGGCGTGCCGGCGCTGAACGAATACTGCTCGAAGCGGTACGGCGAGCAGTGGACGCAGTTTAAGAAGGAGGTGCCGTGGGTTTTGATCCCAGGTATTTACTGATCGATCGGCCGGTGTTGGAGTTGGTACTGTATCATACCATCAAAGTGGTCAATTGCCATTTGGGGTTGGTCGCAAGACAACCGAAACCAGGTTCCATTAGTGTTCAACACAGTGGCACGTCTTCGGCTCAGGCTGCGCACGTAGGACAAAGTCTTCTATGCCGAGGTTGTCTCGGCCGGGGTATGAGAGTATCCTGAAAATGCGTACTTCCTGTTCCTCAACCACTTCTTTTCAATAAACGTGAAGTGAAAACCGCATGAAGAAAATCATGACAATACCCAACCCGCGAACCAGCGGGCGTATGCTTTCCTTCCCCACCAGACGACGCTCGCTCACATGCTGTCTTCCATTTGCCGACTCCGGACCTTGGCCCAGTCGTCACGTTCCTTCTTGCCGCCCTGCTGCTCTAGTCCCATGCCGCGCTCGACCCACTCTTTGCTGCCCATGTGGCTCAGACGCGAAAGCGCACGCGCAAACGCGAAAGCCTCCTCATCGCCTGAGAATAAGCCCTGGAGGCCCCTGATGGAATCAATGTTGTGGTCGATGTCCTCCAGGAGATGCGTCGCAGCGTTATCGCTCTGGCCAAAGTCCTTCTTCTCCTGCTTCTCCAGCGACTCCTCGAGCTCGGCGCGCGAGACGAAGAGTTCCGTCAGGGGCTTTTCGGTTGTCAGGACAAGCTTCGCGTGCGACTCGTACACGGCGTCGATGAAGGTGATAAAGCGACGTGCCAGGTCGCGCTGGCGGTACGTCATTCCAGGCACGTCGGTAATGACAAACGCGTCGTAGTTGCGCACCAGTTCGAGATAGTCTGCTGCCGATGTCGCCTTGCCGATGAGCTCGTCAAAGGTGAACCACGCGCAGCGCCCGCTCACGCGCGGGACGCGGATCTCGCGGCCCCAGACGTTTTGCACCTCCGAGTGCGGCTCAGGGTTCTCGGGGTCGCCAAGGAAGCGGAACCACTTCTCGGCGTGGGAGTCGGCATGGGCGTCAAGCGGAGTGTGGTACACCCCGGAAGGGGGTCTTGGGATCTTGCGGTAGTCTGTCGGCGAGTCCAAATTGATAACGTGGAGCCTGCTCTTAAGCAATTTGATCGCCGGAATGAAGGATTCCCGCTGGATTCCGTTCTTGTAGAGTTCGTCGGGGTGTCGGTTCGAGGTCGTGACCAGTACGACGCCGTGTGACATGAGCGATTCAAGTAATCTACCGAGGTATTCAGTCAGTTGCCGTTGCTCAAGCTCTTAGACCGTGCCCCGCACCACCATATACCTTCTCAAAATCATGGCGTCCGCGACGTCTGTACACTGGAACTCGTCGAAGCAGAGGACGTTGCCCTTGGCTGCAATATCGGCCGCGACGAACGGCACAGCGTCGATGTCGATGCCATGCTGCATCTTCATCTGGTGAAGCCGTTTGTGGACATCCTGCATGAAGTTGTGGAAGTGTATTCTTGTCTTGGTCTTGACAGAGCTCGGCAGTGTGTCGTAAAAGAGGTCCATGAGCATTGTCTTGCCGCTGCCGACGTCGCCATAGAGATAGAGGCCGCGGGGGAGGTTGCTCGGAATCGCGCCTATCGTAGCCCGGGCCGCCTTACTCCCGCTGAACCAAGATCCAAACATCGACTTTGTGGGCTTCAGGGATTCGAGAGTCGGGTGGGCAACTTCAGGCGCGTAGTAGTTGACCAGCTCATCGTGGAGGTGCTGGAGGCTTTGAATAATGCCTGCCGAGCGTCAGCATATGATCCCCGGTCCCTTGCGATCGAGATTGCCTCGTACCTCGTTGGTGCTCATCATTGCGCAGAATACCGGCGTCAACCCGGCGATCATATTCTTGGAGTGGGCCATGATGGTCCTTTGCGACTGCCTCACTTTAGACTCTGCGCCGCTGTCGTCGGTGGTATATTCCTGGACCTACCGCTGTTTTCTTCGGTAGCAGCTGACACCGTCGACGCTGCCCTCCTCTGCCCTCTATCTCTGGAGTACTCTCTGGGAACAGGCGCAAATTGGCGGATTCTGATGTTGGTTGTTCGGTTTGCTAGGCAGGATGTACAGATTGAGTGGCGGAAGGCATTTTGCCTCGGGAGGCTTCGGGCGGTCGCAGCAGCAACTGGCAGCGCACCCAGTCGGCTGAGGGGATGTAAGGATCCAGCACCGCGCATCGTGGCTGGAGGGAGATATCAACAAAAAACAAAGTCTAGGGGTATTGGAATGAAAGAGAGCATATTACGCAAGTATGCGCGCTGTACGATGATGTGCAGTATTGGATCAACACGACCGCATCCAAGATTGTGAGTGGTGTGGAAAGCGACAAAGTACCTTGGAAAATGACGCTATTGCCTACCTACCAGGTACTGTTGCTCACTGCCCCCGGCTCTCAGAACTGGTGCCGAATTAAGCCAGTGGCGGGTGCTGATGGTGGGGAAGCCGAAAGAAGCCGAACTCCGGACCATGCCGATTTCGGTCAGCTCGGTCAGCTCGGTCAGCGTGTGGCGGGGTTATGTGGCGATGACTCCCAGGACTGAGCGCTACGGTTCTCATCGCCTGGAAAACGGATTTACCCCAACGATCATAGCGGAGGGTTCTACCGGACTTTTTGGAAAGAGTTCTCACGGTAGGCTTTACTCGGGACGGGTGACTGCTAAGTTTCCCCTCCATTCGAGTGCACAGCCGTAAACGAGGGCACAACAGAGATTGCTGGCGGCTCTAGTTTCACTCGGCCTCAACATAAGAAATGGCTGTGACAGACAGATACCAACAATCAATAGGCCAACTTCGTTCTTCTCTCCAAAGACATTAAGGAGGCCTTCTTTGAGAAGGGCTATAGCTACTCTCTCACGCTGCCTGCGTCCTACTAGTACCTCCAATACTTTGACCTGGTGAAGCTGCAGCCCTACGTCAACTAGTTTAATCTTATGTCGTACGACCTGCATAGTACCTAGGATGCAGCCTCTAAGTTTGTAGGTCCTTACGTGGCAACTCATACCAACCTCACCGAGATCAATCTAGGTCTTAATCTGCTTTGGAGAGCTGGTGTGAAGTCTCAGAACGTCGTTCTCGGCCAGGGACGTAAGTAATCATGCGTCTGTATATACCACCAAAACCTCATCGTCTAACCTAACCTCGAATAGTGTACGGACTCTCCTTCACCCTCAAGAACCCAAACTGTAACAAGCCTAACGGCGTGTGCCAGTTCTCTGGCGGAGCAAAGCCAGGTCCCTACTCAAGCGCATCAGGCATCCTCAACCTACAGGAGATCTTCAACATTATCAACAACAAGAAGCTCAAACCCACCTACAATAAGGAGGCCGGAGTTAAGTGGATAAACTAGGACAATAACTAGTAGGTGTCATATAACGATGACAAGACGCTTATATAAAAGCGGGAGTTTGCTGCCTCCTGCTGCCTTAGCGGCATAATGATCTAGGCGCTGGATCAGATCAACCAGGACAGCTCCATCAGCGGCAGTATAACCCTAGAGGAGATGGAAGAGGCCGAGGCAATTTACCAGGACGAGGCCGCCAAGGGCGTCTACTACACGACCATGTGCGACGACAAGTGCCGCACCGGCGATCACGAGGCGGCGTAGATAAGAGGCTAGCCCGGGCTTTTGTCCACAATGTCGCGCTGCCCTAAGGATCAGGTCTACCGCCTCTACTGTTCTAAAGGAACGACTATAGGAACCTATAAGTAGTAAGGCTCCCGCAGCCTAGGACTGTCTTACACAGGCGGTTACGCCGACAGTAAGACTAAAGTCACAACTAACACTAACTATCGCACTGAAGACGAGGACCAGACGTACACAGGCGGCTTGCAGAGCTATTGCTGCTCTGGTTTCAAACCGCCTATTTCAAGGGAGCAGATCAGCAAGAAGTTTAAGGACGAAGCCGCCAACCTGGCTCTTGAGGCTGCCGAGACCCTTGCGCTTGAAATCGCCACTAAGGCCTTCTATTGCGTTACTATTATAGCTGTAACTCTACCCCTACGCCTTATCCCTTTTGTCGGCTGGATCGCCTCTATCGCTCTCTAGGTCGCTATGCTGGCACTAGTTAAAGTCTGCGCTAAGGGCGTTGCTAAGGCCGGCAAGTTGGTATTTAAGTTTAAAGGTAAAGACTACAAGGTTAAGGTGGATAAGCCGCTTACAAGTAAGGCCGACCGGCCTACAACCAAGTCACCAACTAAGGCCTTAGAGAAGCCGAAAACGTATAAAACCAAAAGACTTACAGCTAGGGCCTTCCGCAACCTTAAGTTATACACAACCCCTAAGTACATCGCAGCCAGCCGACAGATTATAGAGCGGAAGTGTAATAGTAAGAGAGCTAAGCAGGCTTACTATAACTACAGCTCTATTATTACCAGGCAACGTAACTTATAGTCCCTTACCTACCTATCCAACAAAGCGCTCAAGGCCTTACAGCCTATCGTCAGCATGTAAAACAATTAGCACCACACTTCCTAAAGTAGCAGCTAGCTACAGCAAGCAGACCTTAAGTGCAAACGCGACGAGTACCCCGGCGCATCCGTTTGGCAGGCTCGTAACAACAGCGTGTGGATCCGTCTCATCCCGGTAACCGATAACAGCAGGGCGGCTTAGCTCTTTAGCGGCTGTCTGGAGCACAAGCAAGAGCCCCTCGTCGGCGAGAGGTCCATTACCACTAAAGTTGACGGATGCCGAACCTACAACGTGTAGCAGAAAACCCTACAGGTTATAGAAACCATCATCGACATCTAGTTCACAAGAATAGGCAACATGCCGCCGGACTTTGGCATCACCGCGAACCCCTGTTGGCCCAAGACGCTGGTCGACGACCCAGGCTTCGCGCTCCTGACGAACGACCCGTGGTACCGGCAGGGCAACAACAGGGGTGCCTTCACCCAGTTCTACGACGACGAGCCCGGCCCGCAGTTCACCAACGGCAAGGTCAATCAGTACAGCTGGGGCTACACCAAGCCGAGGGCTCCGGCGAACAATAACAACAACCCGCCCTCAGACGACAGCGACACCGACATGCCGGACCCTTCCGACGACGAGGACGACGACCCGAGCTTCCCTGGTCGTCGCGCGCTGGACGAGCTCGACCACGGCAAGAGATCCCCCGCCGAGCTTGTCATTCGCGAGGGGAACTCCACGCGCCGGCCTACTGCGGAGGAGCTCTTCGAGGACCTCGGCCTGCTGCGATGCACGGACCAGCATTGCCAGAGGGGGATGGAGGAGCTGGGATACGCGTCGCTCCCGGTCATTCGGGAGACGGCAACGTCGCCGGCCACGGCGGAAGCTGTCGCTACTCCGTCCATCACCGGCAGCTCTCCAGAGGCGAGCATCGAGGTGCCCGCGTCGTTGAGCTACGCTCTGGAGGTCGCCGCCGAGATCTCGGACGCTGCGAGATCTATTATCACGCCTGCCCCTAGACATAACCCTACTATTGAAATCTCTTTTTATTGAGTCATGATTGAGTTGGATATGCCTGGTAACATCGAGGTCCCTTTTGTAAACTTATGAGTTGAGGTGTCACTTGACTGACACCCTTTACCGCTGTAGCACACCTCAATAGCTGTGTAATAAGGTAGAGAGTTCTTCATGTTGCCAATTGCCCCTTATGCCAGTAGTGGTTGTCCCTCTTGCCATCTATACGTTGCTGTTATTTCTTATGTTATCACTTCTCGCTTCTGTTGCTAGGTACCTCTCTTGTTGCTGTTTGTTGCAATCGTCTCTCTTATTGCTGGCTGCCCCTCTGGTTATCAAAATGATTATTGCAAAAGGAGAAAAGAAACCCCCCCTACGCACATATGCAGACATTATATGAGTCCTAGAGCCTGTTCCCTAGCATCCCTGTAGCTGCAGCTAGCCCTAGCTTATCCCGGTCAAGTTGACTGGGGTCTGGGTGCAAAAGGAAATAAACCTCCGAGATCACCTGGCCAATAATGTGCTGTCGCCAAGTCTTAACAATCAATCTAGTCTCGGGGGCCTGCGGGGTCTAATTACATTCAAGAACCCTGGCAACCCTCATCAACCTGAGTTGTACCAGGCGTCAACATCGACAACGAGACCGCATCCGGGTTGTGAATATGTCGACCGAAGCCTCTATATCACAAGGACAGAATCCCGATTCGACATACGACCGGGATGCTATCGTCGCAAGCATCAAGCGATACTATGAACTACTTTCCAAAATGGTCTCGATCAGACCTGAGCACATCGCCTACCCTCCGGAAGGAGGTTGGGGCGACGACATCATCCCCCTCGAGAAGTTACAACGCCTCGGATTTAACGACAGGATGATTGACCTGGTCCGGCATCTTCCCTATATCACCAGCTACAGGCCCATATTCCCGTCCACCCAGACCATCAACTATTTCCAGAATAGCTTTACTGAGCCTGACGAGGATTATCAACTCGAGGACCCCAATCTCGTCGGACTATGGCCGTTGCCAGAGGAAAGAATCCCTCAAGGCATAGTCCCATTGTCACAACCGCTGAAAGGAGACACGCTAGGGATGTGGTGGCTGTTCGATACCAATACAGGTCGGTCAAGGACAGGCTTCCGGTCGGGCTGGGAGTCTTCTTATCTAACCTTGCGCATCGCAGGCGAGCTCACTGTTCACGACGCATACATCTCGAAACCGGCAGATGAGATCCCAGAAGACGAGCAATGGCGCACAGCAAGACCCGTACCCGCCGTCGCGTATTTTGATGGTTTATGCGAGGACATGATCTCGCTCGAGATGTTCCCCGTGCCTGGTGATTCTAATGGGAGCGAATGGCAGGTGTGGCAACCAAAGTGGATGCGTGCTCATCAGAAATGGCTAGATGTGAGTATGCTCTGTGATAGACTACGCGGGAATACACCCATATACTGAGTTGATCTACAGGAAGCCCAAGAAATCTATCGCAAGTGCCGTTGGCCAAATTTACAGAGATTCCAGCGTCAGATAATGCCGCAAGCTTCTAGTTGAGATGCAGGACAGGCTCATGGCCGAGGAAAGGGAGGAACGGGAGAGGAGAAACGCGGTCGCTACAGAGACCTGAAGATAAACCATGTATTCTGCCACGGGCTGGTCTGCCAACAACGCTTGCAGCACGTTTCGGAACGACGCCCCGTGTATTATCGACCCAGAATTGATAATCTCAGCTGAGAGCCCAGAAGGAAGCCGGAGAATCGAAAACTCTAGATTCTGTTGCGACTCGTGAATATCTTACTCCATGAAGCTTCCGGAGCTCTCATCCCAGCTCAGAAACAGGGAATCATTTTCTTGAATGCAAGAGCCGAGTCATAGAGCCTTGACCACACAATATCCTCCTCCGAAACCTGTAAAGCTTTGGCGACAGTGTCATAGAAGTCGGGATCTTTTGGCGGCATCATAGATCGACTCCAGCACAAAGATGGCGTCTATACCGGTTCCGTAGGCGCCTGCGCTCTTAGAGCGGAGGACTTGTGGTATTATGTCTTCGTGTTCAGCGAGGAAGGCAGGCCGTTCCCGCTCGCTGCCAAGGGCAACGTCCAGAGGGCGGTGGTCCTCAAGCTGTACAAAAAGAAGATCGAAGGGGTGTATGGGCGGGCAAGAAATGACTGAGGTTCCTGGAGAGTGGTGAATCAAAACAGGTAACGGTGCGGATTCACAATGGAAGTAATTAGACGAGATGCTCGTCAACCTATGCGAGAGATTATCATCGCTTTATAATACATCGGAATCAAATCCACCTGATCAGATATATCGATTGTTGAGATATAATACGTCTTCCGTTATTCTGTGAACTAATCAGCGGTTGCGGAGGTATGGATTTAGAAAACCACTCACTGCTGTTGAGTATTAGGGCTCCGACGGCCAATCGCGTGTTCAAGATTGAACTTGATGCTATACAACTTAAGTCTATCATCCCACTCCTCAACAGGTTCGGATGGCGGATACTGTTTTTGGTACTCGCGGAAGAAGGACCAGGGCAAGGTCCCAGTCTTGCGACACCAGCTGCCCAGTTCGTACTCGTTGTGAGCGTAGAGAATGCGCGGGCCGAGGAGGATGGGCTCTTCATTGTCCATGTTGATGGCCATGCTGCTGGCCGATAGGTTACCGTGAACGAGACACGGTTTGATGACGCGACCATTAGACTGCAGGGCGCCGAGGAGGCGTGAAATGGTGCGGTCAATCAGCCTCTTGGAGTCTCCCTGACATTGCTCATCCCAAGGCCCATGCAATGATGTCTCAAAGTCGAACAGGCGGTTTAGGAGCCTGGCAAAGAGATTGGCCCAGCTTTCGTCCCAATCGACAGGCTGACGGAACGGACCATGACAGCTGACAACTGGGACGCCGAACTGGCTGTCTCTTGGCGAGACACTGTCTCGATGCATGGCGGCAAGTTTTGCGCAGAGTATGGTCGGGTCGGGTAGGATATGGTCGATCGAGACAAAATCCATGACGAGGCTGTGGTATGGTCGCGGGTATAAAGATGCGGCGTCGATTCCTTCGTTCTCTTTCTCTATGGTCTTTCTCGTCCCTCGTTCGCCCACGCTCGCGACACCAGTCCCGGCATAAGTTTGTGTATCGCCACTAAGCCTGTTCGTTGGCTTTCGAGGGCCAGCTGTTCGTCTTTCGTAGTAGATTCCTATAATTCCTATCAGTTGTGCCGTTTCAGCCGTGAACCTCGCTCAAACTGACACTACCTTCATAAAGTAAAACTTCCTCGTACCGTCTGGCAGCCGGACTGTCAGACGACTTGTTTTCAACCCTCCTGACCCATACGGACACGCTTCGATAACCTCGGAGGTCGGCGGTAGCACGTTCCGTAAGTCATGGCACTGTTCTACCATGCGTTGATACCAATCCATGGGGAGGTTGCTTGCGATGCTTTTGCAGAACTAGTGATACGGAAACGCCAGCCTGGTGTCTGTCCAAGTAAAGTGGCTTAGATGATCGGTACAAAGATAGGCCGATAGTGCGGGGTAGATGACTCCTACTAACTCGATGGGATCTGCCTTATCAACTATGGGCCCATTAAGGGGCCCCGAACTCGTCCATTAGATCTCCCAAGCACCAAACCGATCCTAACCTTCGTCCACTTCTATCCGATTCGCTTCTGGGTTGCTCCAACGCAGCACGGGTTTTTACTTACTCCCGCTTACATATGATGCACGAACACAAGCAGAACATCTTTAGTCTAAAAACGGTCTATGAGCCTGCGGGGGTCTTGCCGTACCTCAACATCGTTCTAGTTCATGGTCTTGGTCGTACAAGCACTGAGACATGGTCGAAGGAGGGACGACAACCGTGCGTCTGGCCGGCCTGGCTGCACGAGACCGGCTCGCTTCGAATGGCGCGGGTATATACGACAGAATACCGAGAGCTCAACTTTCTTCAGAGCCTCCTCGAAACACCTCAGGATACCATCGATGACTTTGTAGAGGGTCTGTGAGGTACCCTATCGAATGATGTGAGTTGCCATGTTTGACGCTGCTACATCGGTATATACATCTGACTCTGAAGCTATACAGAACGTCTCTCCCGAAAAGCAGATACCCGTCGTTTTTGTAGCGCATTCGACTGGCGGCATCGTGGTGAAACAGGTTTGTTTGTCGCCTTCTGGCTGCCCTGAAGACGTGGTTCCGGGACCACAAGAGCTGCCCTTTTTGCCGCCAAGCACTGGCATACAGTACGGGTCGAGGCTTGCAAGTGAAGATTCGCGTAGGCAAGGAGTCGGTTCCTCAAGTCTGAGAGCCAGGCAGATGCCGCAGTTCTCTTGCACAGGAAGGCTGATTTCGAAAACATCATTTCGGAAGAGTACCACGTCATATTGATGAACTCGTGGCTGACTCAGTTGGTAAGACCGCCGCTGGAGAGTGGCGTGTAAAGCCGAGCCAACCGTTGGGGCCGAAATCGGTTGGTTAAGGACTTGTAGTACTGAGGTCTTCCGACTGCCGACCAAGTGGCCAAGGACTAGGTACACCCAAGTAGTTCCGGATCAGCGCGTCACAGTTGCCAACAAGCAAGTGCTACTGCCGATTCAAACGCTTTCCAGATGAAGACCATTCTGTCATCTGTTCACTTGCCCCTGTATTGGTGCCAGCAACCCAGAGGATGGCCTGTTCGACCGGGATGACAGGCCCGGGAGCCCTGGCAACGGAGACTGGGTGGATGGGTTATAACTTATAGTGTACTGTATCCATACACTTGGCAGACCAGAAAACTCCAATACAGTCAGTTTCCCAGCAATATACAGGAAGACGCTAGCCGTCAGGTACTATGGAGACGCACATGGATGATAAGCTAGACGGGGGGGGCGTTGATTGTGGCAATCCGTGAGCCTCTGGTCCATCAATGTTGGGGCGATGACAACCCCTAGTGGCTATTTCAAGCATCTTTCGAAGATGCAGCTTGTCGTAGGGATTCCGTATGGGCAGCCGCAGGCTAAACGTGATGGCTGGGGCTAATGCATGAGGTTCCAACAGACCACACCCGCTATGCCGTCAACCATGTTAAGACGGCAGCTAGCGCATCGACAGGCTAAACGTTGGTCTCACATGCGCACGTCGCGACGCGAGCAGGAGTGGAGGGCTGATGTACCTACTTGGTAGGCTGGTCTCGGAGCAAATTCCGGCGAAGGGGAGAAATGAGCAGAGACGGTGACGCTAGACAAAAGTAGAAGGATCTTTGGCTATCAGTGGATGACATTAGCCACAGGCACGCCACATGTGAGATCGGCCTGTAGGAGCTGCTCACCGGTAGTTGGTGTGGACTGTGGATGTAGGATCCTTGTCTGGGCGGGTTGTGCTTACATACTACCTAGGTAGAAGATGACGATGAGAGATGAAGAAAAACGAAAAAGAAAAAAGAAAACAGAGAAAAGAAACAGAAGTTCTCCCGTGACGAGGCGTGCCTGATCACACATGGCACCAGCGGAAGGATGACGCGCGAAGCTGCCTCCCCTAAGGTACCTAGGCAGCTAGGTAGGTAGTGTGGTGGGGGAAATAAAAAGCGGGGGTAGGAAGTGACCTCGAGCGGGCATTTAACCCCCCCCCCGTTGGCCTGGTCTAGCGCCAAAGACCCTGGTTGAGGCCCCCAATTGAATGTCCATTTAGTGTGTACCTTGGTGTATCCGAGAGGCACATGCTACACAACAAGACTCTGCAAAAATGCCATGTCCTTAGTGTGGGATCGGGAGTGGATCCCGGGGATTGTACCGGACCGCCCTGGGAAAGTAGGAATCGCATCCCAGTTGAAATGCCCAACTTGTGTCTTGATTGGTCACGGCTGTGCGCGCGTCCGGCTTGCAGTGCTCTCTTGCCTGTACCGTTGGAGTCGTCCTACACGTGTAGTAGTAGTGCAGCGTACCATGACTATGAACACTAGTGTACTAGACTTGGATACCGTACACTTCACTGAATAGTACGTCTGTCACTTTGGCTGCCGATGACGGTGAGGTCTGTCTTGGTACCAGAGAAACCGCTCAACGGTCGACCATCTCCTTGATGGGTACAGAGTAGATGACCCCGAATCGTCCCCATTCAAAGAAGACCAAGCGAGGGCGGGGGCTCCCTTGCTTACCTAACGTACATAGGTAGTACACTGGTTGGTCAGCCAGATATCCACATCCAACGCTCTCGTCGTCATGGTCGCCTGTGGCGGTTCTAACGTTACTGCAACTGGCAAGGAATAATTCCTACGCTACACTACATACACCAAAATCAGTCGATCGGGGGACTCTCGGCCTTTGTTTGCTTACTGATGTTTGGCTGGTCTGCCTCAAGATAGTCCGTCCCTGTCTCTGCCGGTATGCTAGGTATCAGACTTGCCAATCGCCATACCCGCCCTACAGACCATGCCAAGTGTGCCCGCCCCAATCCGAGCTAGTGGAATCGGCCCGCCTGTGGTTGGTTGGTTGGATGCATAACTATCTATGTCTGAAGACCAAACTTCAGCAAGCGGCCTTCCCGTTGTGGCATTAGTACGTACCAGCAGTCAAGCAGCAGGCTCCAAGCCTTCCCGCTCTTTGGACAAATGTTGCTCGGCCCGAGAGTAGGTATCGACTTGTCTGGGTCTCCACGACCTCACAGAACACTGCTGCGTAGATGGTTTGTGGCAAAGGAGCACGACCTTTCACGTTTACACTACACTATTATTATCCAGCAAGATTTGACCAACGAAAGCGGCTCCTACTGTATCAAGGTTCAGGGATTCAGGATCTTCGGGGCGTATTTGTTACCTGTTGCCAATGACACGTTCGCCTACCACCCTGGGCCTCGACATCCTCAGACCAGGTTGTCGAATCACATGTGTTATTCCACATCACAACTCAGAAATCACACTCTTCTCTTCACGCCTTGCCCCATGTCTATTTCACTGCGGATGCTGCGGTCTGTCTGAGGGAGTAGCAAGGATAGCATCTAATGTACACTAGGATTGCTGTAGTGTCTCCAAGGTATTGTATTGGGCGCTGGTCTTTACTCCACCTGGCACCGTTACCCTGGTACCGCTACCCTCCGGGAACTCGACCCCACGCTTTGGGTGGCGCTCTCCTAAGCTGTAACCGGGAATTTGGTCGAAGCCACTATAATTCTTCTCAAGACCGCCTCGTTTCAGAGGTGATGTGACTGGCGAGACTCACCTGACGGTCACATTACGGGAGACGCAAGCATTTCCGTATTTTGATGCTTCTCCGGCTTGCCCTCGATTATCAACCAAAAAGACTCTATGCTGAGGCATGCCAAGAGCCGCATATTGCAATGTTCACACGAGTGGCCAGGGGCTTGGATCGTGTGGCTCAACCCCCCGTTCTCTCCCTCCCTCTCTCTCTTTCTGTCTCTCTCTCTCTTTCTCTTCCTAAGAGACTTGGATAACAGGGGGGAAAACCCACCTCTTGAAACCAACAAAGTGTTTCTAGAGTACGATCATGTCCTATTCTGTACATAGCAGTCGCCTCTTATCGAGACGCACCCCTTTGAGCAGACGTACACTAGTGCTGGTGGTTAGGGGTTGGAGAAAGACCAAGAACCGGAGGTGAGGCCGTCCATTTTTATCAGCTGCATGAACTCGCCTCAACCTGCCTGGTTGTAAACATTGAGTGTGTTTTCAGCTACCTCCTTGAAGACACCCCCATCAGACAGAGCTCGGCATCCTTGTTGGGGGGCCCCCCCCCCCCCCCCCGACGGGCCGGCGTCGGCCTGCCGTGGCCATCCTCCACCCGCATTGCAAGCCAATTCTTCCCGCCTACGATTCGCTGACCCTTTGCGCTTTCTTTTGCTTCCAGTAACATGCCTGACCTGGAGGTACTGCCGTCTCAGCGGCACGCCAGTTGATGGGCTTGTTCACTCATCCTCAGCCCCTCCCCCCTCCCCCGTGAAACAAACGTCACCTACGGCTATTCACCGCCGCCTCGTCTTTGCATGTTTGGATGCCCAGCACTTCCGATAAAGTTTGCTGTTACCGTGCACTGTAGAAGAAGACTTCACAGTAGTCACTGTTTCTCACACAAACACTATCCATCCCCTCCAAAGACGCGATCTCTACTCTCTATAGTGTGGCAACGCGCCATCAAGAAGCCAATGGAAGCGGTCAGTGGTTTTTAGTCCCGCCAGAATGGGCACGGTCAGCATCTTGCGTTTTCCAAGCCACGACTTACCAACACCTTGACCGTAGGAAAAGGAGAGGAGCCGCGTCCGGGACAACCAGCGTCGGTCGAGGGCTCGCAAGAAGGAGTACGTCCTCGAGATCGAGCAAAAGCTGCGACTTTGTCAATCCCAAGGGGTGGAGGCTTCTACTGAAGTGCAACAAGCTGCGCGTCAGGTTGCCAACGAGAACCACAAGCTCCGACAGCTTCTCCACGCACTGGGCCTAGGCGACAGACAAATCGAAATGTATATCCAGACAGGGAAGCTGGACTCTTCCAGTCGCACTCTACCCAAATTTGAACATGAAAGCGGTAGTGCGGCAGCCGGGCAGAAAGCAGCCGCGTTAGAAGGCTTACTCGTTCCACGGTGGCCACCCTGCCTCCAGACCTCCATGCCGTTCGTGCCAGAAAGTCGTCCCGGGAGTACCGATCGGCCCCTGATGTATGTTCCCGCATCAGATTCATCGGCTGAAGACGATGATCCTTCGGCGGAAGACGTCCAGCAGTCGTACGGAGTGGTGTCCGCATCACCGACCAACCTGAACCCTACACCGACCTATCCGCAGCCCGCAAATCTCCAAGCACACGAATACGGCAGTCATCATCAGCTCAGCCGAGAGAATTTCCAATACGCCGCAGCCAATCATAGCCAGACAAGTCATGACCTTCCGTCGAACCCGTCGGGGTATGGTCCGAGTCCGATGTTCGATTATAGACCGCTTTTCCCGGCGGGAAATCCATCAACGGGCCATCCGCTGCCGACCTGCTGCGGTCCGCCGGCTGCACCTTACGTTGTGTACCATTCCTCACATCAACAGCCGACATCGTACGTTGCGAGTCGCCTTGGAAGCAATGCCAGCAACACCTCGGGGCCTGCCTCGGTAGCTGATACCGATTCGAGTATGGAAGAACGAGCATCACAGCAGACGGGCAACCCTAACGGTTACGCTTGGCTGCCAAAGACCCATTTCAACATAGCGCAGTTCGAGCGCCGGAATGGCTGAAGGCAATCAAGAAAGACGTTGGCTGCCTTTGAGAAAAGACAATGACCCAGATGCATACCTGATGCCTCGAGTCGCCGGGCCAAGCCAACTTGCGACGAGGCATGGCGACGATGCACGCATCCTCATCAACCCCAAGGACGAAAACCCATCGAGCCCCTGAAATAGCAACGTCACAGCCCAACAACTCGGTCCTCTACTTTGAAGTGCAATGAAGCAAGCCGCGCCTGACTTGCTCGCCATTGTTGGAGGATTATTGCTGTATAACAATTCAGACGGACAAGGGTGGTAAAGGGCGATTGGGTCTTGCTGTGCTCAATGGCCCCAGAAAAGGTCAAGAATGCGTCAAACAACAAAGACGGTGTCTTCCCTTGAACATGTCGACACACCCGGGGGCTGAAAACGTCTCGAGTTCTTTACGGAAAACAGACCATGTAACCTGGCTTTGTAAACCACTCTTTGTGTTGGATGCAGCACGTGGAAAGGGAATCGTGATGCTGCATACCGCTGGCCAGTCGTAGAGGCCACATACCATTGAGGTCAAGAGATCAATGCCCTTAATCAGAGGGGTTTGCTGGACAGAGTTTGAAGAGCTGAACTGAACATGAAGAGGAACGTTAAAATAGCAAATTCCCACGATTGTCGTCGGCCGAAGTCCCGCGTCTTTTGCCATTCCGTCGCAACTTTCATGTCCTCTTTTTTTCCTCTCCCCCAACAATACATGTGTCTAAAGAAGCCTCCGCGCTGCACAAGCCTCGAATGTCACAGGAACACACCCAAGCGGAGTTGGGCCTGTTGTCCGTCTTTGCGACCTCCCTCCGGGTGGAGTACGAAAGGGCCAACACGGAATACGAGGCCCGAAAGGGGCTATATCCCGAGGCGATCGAGTGCCTCCAACGTCTCCTCGAGGAGCTCGAAGAGGCGAGCGGTATACTGTTGAGCTTAGAGCCAGATCGAGAGGATGCTGTCGAAACTTTCAAATGCATGCAGCGCATGCTAGATTCCCAAACCATTTTGATCCACAGCCAGCTCGAGCATGTTGAACGGGAGGTATCCGGTGCCGTGTTGACGCCGCCACGTGGCCAGAGTCCTCCTGTGGCCCAAGAGCAGCAGCAGCAGCAGCGGGTGCCCCCCCTTCCCCGGCCGAAGGCACCAACTCCTTCGTGCCAGAGGCCGGCAACTTCCATTCGGCCCGTTCCAGACGATACAACAATACAATTGGCCGGGCCTGGTACACGCAGACCGCCGCCACAAGGGGCACCATCTAATGGCCAGTCACGTCCTCCTCGAGGCCCTTTCAAAAGAATAAGAAGGTTGCCTGTGCCAGAGCCCAAAGAGCCCGTAAAAGGGGTTGTGAAGAAGCCCCTACCTCCGGTGGTTGCGGCATCGAGGCGCACGTATAAGCCATGGCCCACAGCGGACCCAGACTATTCGCGGCCCGCGCTGAAGCCCATCACCTTCAAGATGGAGCGGGATACGCTACCGCGGGTGCCGGGGGACATGAGCGGCGCGGTGCACATCCGGAGACAGCTCGACGAACAGGAGGAGGCGGTTGAACAGGCGAAGACGCACAAGTGGCTGAAAGATCTCGGGCAGGTCCCGGACGACGAGGGCGACGAGGGCGATGATCCAGCACCTCGAGGCCAAAAGAGGCGCGCGGAGGATGGCCTGGATTCACCTCACGGTAAGAGAACCAAGGTATGCCGTCTCCGGGGCGGGGACGACAATGATGTGAGCGTAGGGTTGAGAAACCTCTTTAGCAGTCTCAACCCCTTTAAGAGGAGACAGCCCACCGGCCCAAGAGGCGATGCCTCTGCAAACAGCAGCTCTAAAAACAACTGCTTTGTAAACGATGACTCGGATGACGAGGGGCCGAGGAACGCCGACTCGACGGACAACGACCGCAGCGGCGTCGGCGTCGGCTTCAGCGCGTCGAACCCGCCGCCCGAACAACTCGTCCCAGAGATCCCGCCACCCGTCATTGCGATGGAAAGCTTGCGCGACACGTTCGGCGACGGAGAGGACGACAGGAAGGCCCGGCGCTACCGCGACTGGTTCGCGTCCCTCATCGCCCTCGCGGAGTCGACACCGGGGTCCATCACCGCGCGGGGCTTCTTGGCGCGCTACGGGCAGAGGAAGAAGCTCGAGAAGCTGAAGACGGCGCTGGGGCACATGTCCGTCAGGCCCTTTGAGAAGCGGCAGGCGACGCAGCGGAGGATCAAGTCGCTCGAGGGCAGCATGAAGCGGAGCGGGGAAGCCGCGGGGAAGCTCTCGGATACGAAGCCCGCGGCGGAGTGGGAGGTGAAGAAGAGGCGGGAGGGCCTGGACGAGTTCTACGGGAAGATGAGCCAGGACGCGGAGGCGCTGGAGAAGCACCAGAGCAAGCTGGCGCAGCAGGTGGCGCTGGAGGAAAAGATTTTTGTCGGCGGCGTGGCGCACGGCGATTGCTTCCTCAGCTGGATCACCAAGACGAGGAACTACGTCTACTGGGAGCTCAGCTTCGCCGATCGGACGCGAGAGAAGCCAGAATGGATCAAGGTTGGCCATCAAACGTATTACTCGGTTTGAAATCGGCCGAATAAGGCTTCGAGTCCGGGGTTGGGATGAAGTTTGGATCGGTTGAGAGCAAGGGGGAAGCATGGCGTCCAACTTTAGAAGCCTGGTGGTTGCAAAGACACACAAAGTTTACCAAGCGGTTGAGTATTTATTCCGTGAGAGAATGCCTTGTCCATAATGCGATTATCCTTGAAACTCCGGTGCTTATCCATCAAACCTTTACGCACACGTCCCAAAAAGAAGTAAAAGAGACGACACACGCAATGCGCCCTGGTACCGCTAACCGTTCCTTGTCTTCTTTTTGCTATTTTTCAACAACTTGTCTCATTTCAGCTTTCGTCATCGTATCGACTACAAGAAGTAGTCGGCCACCGGCTTCTTCGCCGGCATCCCCCTTGAATCCTGTGGCGCCGCCTGGAACACGCGGTACCTCCGCGCTGGCCCAGGCAGAAGGACGTAGTCATCGGTCCCTCTGATGCCGCCGTCACTACGTCCCACATCGCCGTTGCTGCGCGCGAACACGCCAGTGCCAGAATCGTCCTCTGCCAATTCGAGGATTGCCGCAACGTTGCCACAACGGTAGCAGTAGTTGGGCGCTGACCAAACCGTGACGATGCTGGCGTCAAACATCTCCTTGAAGCCCTCCATGACAAGTTGGTGAGCGCGAGCGATAAGCGATAGGTCATTCTTGTGGTTGAAGTCGCGGACAATGTCCGCGCCGAATAAGAAACCTGCACCACGCGGGGACAGCCCCCACCCGTCGATGTCGTCAGGGTCGGACCATAGAAGGTCGCACATCGCTCCTTCGTGCGGCACCTCTTGCTTTCTATCTAAAAGCCGAATCTTATCAACGCTGTCTATCAGAGGCGAGAGACCACCGTGGACGCAAAGGATGGCCCCCGCAGGGTTGCCAACGGAGCCTGCAGAGCTTCCCGATGCGCCGCTGCCCGGTGGGCCTGTCTTGTCGCCCGAGGGCGCGCCGTTTGGACTGCTGGGGGTTGGTTGCCGTTGCGGTCGTCTCTGTCTAGGGAAGCGGCTCATTGTCAAACCGGCCTGGTCACAGACCTCGATCTCCACATCTTCGTCGATGGGATCTTGTCCCGGTGGGGGGTTGAAAGTGTGTGATGCTCCCAGAACGATGGCGCCGAGAGCGAGGTAGTCAAAAACATCGCAGCAATAGCGCCAGACGTTGGCCGAACCGTATTTCCGCAGGCATTCGTCGTAGAAACCATAAACCGTAGTGATTTGCCGCGACTCGTGATTGCCGCGGATGAGGGTCATGCGGTCAGGGTAGCGGACTTTGAGGCAAAGAAGGAGGAGGAAGGACTCGAGCGAGTAGAAGCCACGGTCCACAAAGTCGCCTGCATGAGAGCAGCGGTTAGCGTATGAACTCGCAGAAGTAAGCAACCATTGAGACGACATACCCATGAAGAGGTAGTTGGTGTCGGGGACGTCGCCGCCGACGCGGAAGAGCTCCATAAGATCATGGAACTGGCCGTGAATATCACCGCATATCTGAGAACCGCATCAGTGTCCGCTCGGTACCCTCGCGCGTCGCATTTCCTCGTACCGTTACGGGAGCTGTGACCGTGACAACGTTGCCCTCTTCGATGAGCAGCTCGCGCGCCTTGTGGCACAGCTCTCGGACTTGCGCTTCGGGTATCGGTCGGCAGGCGCGCAGTTGCGCGATGGCCCTGAGTCGTGTTTCAGCATATCGCGCGTGAAAAGCTAGGTGAAGTTGCCATGGAAACTTACTTGTCGAGGTCGCTCATGGCGATGACGGAGGAGGGGCTCTCTGGTTTACGTCGAGGCACCCGAGGCCGACGAGACGCGGTTTCGAGTTGGAGTAGACAGTATCCCTCTTACTTCATAGCATGCCGTGTAGATAGAAGTCTCCGAGATATCGCGATGGGCTGCTTCCTCTTCGTCTTCGCGATATGGGTCGTTGCGCGATCAGGGCTTTCGGGATGGGATGGCGTCAGTAAGGCAAAGGTAAAAAGACGTGCATAATTGCCATTCAGCAGTCGCCGCCCGTCGCCTGCGAACCCCCAACTTCCAATCGCGCTGGGATCTGCAAAGTGGATAAAGCGACTGGTCTGTGCATTGAAGTGGATCCATATCCCGACTTGTTCCTCACCGCCCGGGAGATTGGTTATCGCGGCGGCCGATGCGCGTTCCTCAGGCATGCACCCACTGGCATGTCACGTCGCTCACTATAGCCCCACTCCGACACGTCGGAAACCAATCAGATGGCCTGTATATCAGTACGGATCATTAAGCTTCACTCCAGGAGCGAGAAAATTGACGGTTGCCAACTATCGTGGCGGATTCCAAGACTTCATCAAGGTATCGACGCTGGACCTCCCCACCTTGTCGCGCGAGCATGGTGCTGTCATAGGTGAGTGTTCATAACCAATTGGCTGGTCATACTCAGACTAAAGGTGTCTAACGCTCAATTGCACGCAGAAGTTCGGGCCTCCTTTTCCGAATACAATCCGCGATCATGCCACCACATCCCCTCCACCCGCGGTCGCGTATGACCTCGTCTCTCTTTGCAACAACGGTCGTCGCAAGCTTCTTCGTCGTTGGCATGCCGCATCTGCTGCCGTGCCCAGCACCCCGAGTCACATATGCCGACGGAGAAATCGTGGTAGGCGAGGACGGCCGGCGGAGGAGGCGGAAACGTCGCGAGGCAGACCCCGAGATCAAGGACGGCATTATCAGCTTCAACCAAGTCAGCGACGAGGAGACGATACGAGCACAGAAAGAGCGATTGAAGAGGGAATGTCCAGTGCCGAAACCTGGCGGCATCTTGGGAGAGTGGTTGGGGTTCCACGGGCCAAGTAAGGAAGCAGAGTCAACGAAAGCAGAGAGGTGACGATGACACATATGTACAACTCAAGATACCATTCATGTTTCATGGCAAGAGGGTACTCCTTTGATTCGTGATGGTTTGGAACTAATGCTACGAAAAGGATGTTGCATGTCGCACGCTGGAATAACGCCACTCATCTGGCAGAGAGACAGAGGAGCCAGGACAACAGCCCGCAACGACATCTTTCCGGAATGGAAACAGCAGAATATCGCGTGGCAAACGGCTTGCTAGTTGCATGGACAAGCAGCAGTCTAGTATCTTGCAGCCTTGCATCTCATCCCTAGCTTCTCAAATATCGGAACAGGCAGTGGCCTTGGACACCGACGGATCTGGTGCTTAGCCACAGGGATACAGCATTTTGAAAGAGGGGGCGTTTGAACGTTCGAACGTTGCAAATGCGCGTCCGATTTCATAGATGTTTGTGCTCAGCCACGCCTCTCGTTCAATGCATCAAATCAGGTGGAAAAGGGTGGTTTTCCGAACAATTTTGCCATCGAGACCTGCTCTGCAATATCGTCTTGACACCCTTGGCCTCTCAAAAATTTACCTGCCCAAACCATGTGCCCCATAGTTGTGCAATACTCAAACAAATGGTGTGCACAGTTAGGAACGAAATCAAGGATTCGCCGCTGTTCACAGCACTCGGGAAGTTGATGGCTGGGTGTTGCCGAGTCTAAATAAGCTCTCATCTTTAAAATCAAGGTTAATGTGGTGAAGTGTGCCTGAAACACAGGTGCAGTTTCCCCCTTGCAAAGTCACATCAGCTTTGTTCTCGCGTGTTTTTTCGTACCAATCCGGTTGGGGTTGGTTCGACGGGTTGCTCGGGTGAGAGCTCATGAATTATGGTTTGGAAGCTGCAGGCTCAATTGTCGTTCTTCTTGTGTCGCTCTTGTTTGTCAAGGTTAGTGAAGGATCTCTCATGATCGCTGCGCATCTCTTGCTCTGTTTCCGTCGAGCTCCAGGGCACCCATCGTCATACTCCAAATGCCGTACGTTTATCAACGCATGATCTTCCGGGGAGTTCAATCGAGGGAGTCGCCTCACAAACCGAACAAATGCCTTGACTGCCTTGCAGGGCATGAGATTTTAGAACCCTCCTACGGGAGGATTGCGTCCGGACGATCGTGGGGATGAAACGCCAGCGAGACTAGGTGTAAGATCTACGATGTTAAGCCTCGCGCTTATTTCCGGGTGGCAGCCGTAACTCCTGCTAACAATTTGTGAGGCAGGGCGTCCCTGATGCACGCCTTGGCGTACAAGAGCTTGCCGTCTTTTTGTCATCACGTCCGGGGAGGTCTGGCGACAAGCATCACAGCTCTGCCACCAAGACAAGGTTACCAAGCTTTTTGTCTAACTCGTGGAGGGGCGGATAGGTCGCATGCGAGTAGCTTACAGTCTGATCTTCCAGATGCCAAGAACGGCTCAGATCAGTCGAAACATCCGAAGAACGAATCACGATAGCCGGCTAGGGCCCTGGGCCACGCAGCATGGCGGTCCAGAGTTGAGTTGGCGGCTGCCATCTGTTTTCTGATGGGGGCCGACTGAGACCGGATACGATACACGCATCACAGCCCGGTCTTCGAGCTCTGGGGTCACGATACTACCCCGTACCTAGGAACGCATACGCCACACGCCACTGGCATGCTGGACGACTGAGAATCCTGGATGGCGTCTGTCTCATGAGCCCAGAGAGATGCCATCCGATCCGTGAAGTCTGGGCGAAGGGCCATGGTCCAAACGTCGAGCATGGTCCACAGGACGACTTATGCTTAATGAGTGCTCTGAGGAGTCGGAAAGATAAATAGACACCGTTTCCCCGGACCAAATAGTATCTTGTTCTTCATCCCTTCTCTTCAGGACAATCTCTCTACTTCAATTTCTATTCTAACATTCAAGAGCTGTGCTCTGTTTCCATTCTTTCTCAGCTTTTCTGTCATTCCTTGATACCCAGTAAGTCACCCAGCCTAAGCTGTTGGACGAGCAAGAGCTGACCGTTGTCAAGTTTCTCCCAATATTTCACTTAAACTTCACAACAGTCCTTTTCAAAATGAAGTACTCCATGGTCCTCCTTGTCGCTACCGGCCTGGTGTCGGGTCTCAGCATCCCCCAGCTGGACACCCGCAATGCCGTCGTCCAGGCCCGGAATGGTGCCTCCGCTCTTGCCGCCGCCGCTCCGGCTGAGGGTGCCGCAGCCCCCGCCGCCGGCGGCGACGCCGCTGCCGAGGCGGCGAAGAAGAAGGCCGAGGAAGACGCCGCCAAGAAGGCAGCGGACGATGCTGCCAAGGCTGGCAACGGCGATGCCGCCAAGAAGGCCGCGGACGACGCCGCGAAGAAGGCTGCGGACGACGCCGCCAAGAAGGCAGCGGATGATGCTGCCAAGGCTGGCAACGGCGATGCCGCCAAGAAGGCTGCGGACGACGCCGCGAAGAAGGCTGCGGACGATGCCGCCAAGAAGGCCGCGGACGACAAGAAGAAGCAGGACGATGCTGCCAGGCAAGCCCAGAAGGCCATGCTGGAGTACCAGAAGCTGCAACAGGGCAACAACAGGGGCAACAACAACAACAACAACAACAACCAAGCACTTCTGCTTCAGAACATCCAGCTCCTCCTCGCTGCCATGGGTCTTCAGAACGTCGTCAACGTCCAGGCTCTTGCTCAGCTCCAGGCTCAGCAGCAGCTTGTCATGCTCGCTCAGCTTCAGCAGCTTGCTCAGCTCAGCTCGGTAGGATTGGTCAACAACAACCAGGTCCTCGCTCTCATGCAGCAAGGGCTCGTGTTCGGCGGCATCAACGGCCTCAACATTGGTAAGTCAAATCCTGCATCATCCTGACACCACATGGTTCACGGTGCTAACAAGTCTTCCTACAGCCAACAACATTGTCATCTAAGCGAGATCTCTAGCCTTGGCTCTCTGATTGAGATGCGGCGGACTTGAACGGTCATCGTTTCGGGAGACGGCCAGCCTCTGGACCGGCATGGCATGGCTGCAGCACTGATGGGTATCGGTGCCATGTGCCCGACTTGGCTCGAAGTGTCCCTAGTGGACGCTCGCCAAGGGCTTGACATGATGATGGCGTTATGGAGCTTGTTTTGATGCTCTGGCTGCAGCGGCAGCCGGGGGGGCGAAAGGGCTTGCATGGTTCGGGTTCTGGGTTACGGTGCATTATTACGAGGCTGTCCGCTTGAGGCTTGGACAAGGGGTTGACATGTGCTACGGTGTATCTTAAGAAAACAAACCATTTGTCACCTGCCACAGTTTCGAGTGCTGCTGACACGGTATGTGTTTGTGCGTGTGTGTGTGTGTAGGTGTGTTGCCTCGGGCGCTCTGAGCGGTCTCAAAACCGTGTTGATGAGACGATAGGTTCGCCAGTTTAGCCGGGAAACCCTGGGTTGCGTGCCAAGACACTTAGGACGGCACTCCAACATAAGCTTATCAGCACTCCTTGACACTACTTGGCCGGTGCGCTCCTTTAGTCTGGCAAGTTCAAGTTCAACAACCAGCGCTCTTTCGCAGGATGATGATTGTTGGATTTCTCTCTCTATATCTCTCGTGTTTCAAGTATCTTTCAGACATTCTTTTTGTTTAATTTCCCAGGTTTTTGTCTTTTCTTCGATTGGCTGTTTTCACGTCCCCTTGTCTTTCTCGGTTTATAGTCTACCATTATCAGAAAATCATATAGAAGCTGTCATGAAAGGCTTGTCTGCTGTTGAATTGAATGTATGAACGCGAGGCAACCATAAGCGCCTACCAACCAATGAGGATGATGCTCGGCTAGATCCAACTCGCCTGACGGAAAAAGGAAACCGAGGGGTGGGGCAAGAATGTGAGTGCTCGGGACAGCAGACAACTGCCATCTGAAAATCGTCCCATTATACCAGGGTAAGTAAGGTACGTGGCTACTCGGAGACGAATGCGAAGCCTGCCAGTTTGCCGCGCTTGTCAAACGCCAATCCAACTCTCTTCCTCCCGGAGTCGCTGGGCATCCGGACTGTTCGCATCGGGCGGGGCCACAGGCACAGGCACGACATGGCGCAAGGCAAGGGTTACTCACGTTCGCGACCCAGCCGACGTCGTCCGTTAATGCCATGGAGGGAAGATGCCTCATCGACAGGAACCTGTGACAGTTTGAGGGGCTCGGGCTTCGAAAGCCGGACAGGGGGGGACATTGTTCCCTGACGTTGACAGAGAGGAACGGCCTTTGCTAGTGGCTGGTAGGGGTTCTCCAGAGTAGCATTTTTTTTGCGCCCGGACCGCCTGCCCCCACAGGCTGAAGACGATGGGGCTGTCTTTCCCGAAAAAGGATAGTGGCGGAGAATTCGAAGACCAATGATGGCTCGCCTACAGGTGCAGGAACCACATAACGACCAATGTCAGGGTGGGGACGGACACACTGACACAGGTATGACTCTGGACAGCCACAAAACCTTAGTTGAGCCGCTCAAACGTCTCTATTTCCTTCCCCTGGATGGTCACTGATTGGTTGCCTGTCAACGGTTTCGTCCAATCACGGCACTCTTGTTTTCCGCTTTGGGATGAAGCCCACGCCTACTTACAGTACCTGCCCACCGTTGAGTTGACACTCCATGACTCTTCGTCCCATCAATGCCGTTGTCGCCGACATTCCGACTCGGCGGTCTCCTCAATCAGAACACCCACCTGGGAACTGGGCTGATGTCGGTTCAACTTCATCCCGTCAGAAGACCCCGGGTCCCGCATCGAATTGCCACAACGGCCTGTTTGTTGCCCGGCGACAGCTTCGCCCCCCACCCCCTCTGCAACCCTCCGCAAAGTCTTCGGATGGCACTTCAGCCATGACTGCGCCGTCATGACTAACCATCTTCGACGGCCATATCCCCTGTTCTTTCGTCTTTATCCGGTCCAAACGTTCATCATGCATAATCCAGCACTGCTGTTCCGCGTCCTCCTTGGTCAAAACTGTTAGGACCTCTTCCCCTCGTTGACAGCCCTCGCGAAACGGACTGCAATCGCTTCTCATCTCGTCGTAGATCTCGAGTCATCCTCGGCTCTGATTCCTCTCATGTTCCAACGGGATAAGGAGACTGGAGGGGCTCAACCGACTCTTCAACCCTTTCCGGCATTCATCTATCGTCCCGACGCTCTACCAGACACAGGACCCGCCAAGTAAGGTTAAACTGTCCTTTTGTGGTATTGGGGGCTATGGTATTGGGGGAATGTCTGTTCTAGCTGGGGGTCGTCTGTTGCCTCGTCCCTGGCCGCTCTTCCATGATTCCATTCCCAGTCTCGGGCCTAAAGTGATCCGGACATGAGGTTTTCTTCGCCCAGCAACAAACACAACTCTCTCCCAATCGCGCCCTCGACGATTATCGCAGCTGATGGGAGGCGGTTCCATGTACCAGCACACGACGGGCACTTACTACGTACTATGGCGATCCACTCGGCTCTTGGCTATTCTCTGTTTCCTGACGCAGCCAACCGATTCAGGCGACGCCCCATTACTCCCATCATCCGAAGACATCTCGGCTACTCGCCATCCAACCCTCCCGCCACCCCCTGGTCTCATATCCATGCTCAATTGTTTGATCACACACGCTTCCGTCCTAGCAATACCCGAACTCTGATACGCTCCGGATCACTTGCTCGCCATCTTTCCGGGCGCATGGGGTACATTGACTCATCCTTGGCAACGGCCCGAACCCCACATGCTTCGTTCCCCAGCCCAGTATCCAAATTATACACTCCTTGACATCTTGGCTTCTGTTCTTCTTGTATATAAGAACTCCGTGCCGGCGACCGTTGAGTGTCTGCTTTCCTTCCTCATCCACTCACACAAGTCAATCATCCGGTCCCGTCTCTTTCATTCATCTTCATTCTTTCTCCTCAGAGGTCAATAGTTCCTCAACCACTCCGAGAAACATCTAATAAAATCTTGCGCTAACCCATCCACAGCTGTGCTCATTGTTTCACTTCACTCTCTTTCCACCCACCAGTCCTTACGCCTACACACAGAGCTGCGCTCTCTTGCTACCTTATAACTTCTAATCCAACCATCCCCAACCAACCACACAAACCCCCAACCCACCAATCCAAAATGCGTTTCACCAGCATCTTCGTCGCGGCCTTCGCTGCCGTCGCCACCGCCGCGCCCACCGCCGTCGAGCCCCGCGCCAACTTCGACCTCGCCCAGCTCAACAACCTCCAGGGCTTCAGGAACCTGGACCTGAACTACCTCCTCGCCCTCAACCAGCTCAACCTCGGCGGCCTCAACCAACTCGGCCAGGTCAACAACCTCAACCTCGCCGCCTTCCAGGGCCTCTTCGCCTCCCAGAACTTCGACCTCAACGCCCTGCTCCAGCTGCAGCAGCTGTCCACCCTTCTTGCCATCCAGCAGCAGGGCATCTTCAACAACAACGTCAACCTGGCACAGTTGAACCTTGGCGGCCTGAACTTTGGCTTGATCCAGAACATTGGCGGTGTCAACCTCGGCCAGTTCGTCGACCCGAACCTGGTTGGTCAGATCTCCCAGATCGTCCAGCAGTCTTCCGGTGAGTCCCCAACCGCAACCCTCGTCCACACCCAGGAACTGACCCATACATCCTCTTAGTCGTCGTCTTCGGCAAATGAGCGCTTTGTCGCCCGTATTTGTAGATACCAAGAACAACTAGCACATGGCTGGTTCTGGCCATGGATGGCATGACATCGGGAGGGGGGGAGTTCAGTGAATGAGGCACATGTATGAAGTTTCTGACTGGGTCATATTCGGGACACGGTGTTTTGGTACTCATTTAATACCTGGCGCGATCTCGTTCATTGGATCTGCACATTGAGCATCCTGGCATCGTGGGCTCTGGAATAGGTTGAAGACGGCAAAGGCATAGGTGGATCCGGGACCAATGGATGAATACTTGACTTTAATGAATATTACGTTCGTTGTCCATCGCTTCGCGAAAGAAAAAAAAGGCCCAGATTCTGTCAAGCACTCGTTTGTGATCCAGAAGCAGATACGATGAGCGACGAACCAGCCAGCCCCTAACCCGCCAGTCATGGCACCGTTAGTTCCTACGCAGAACACCCCCGAGAAGACGGGGCCACATCTACAGAAAATCACCCCAAAGCCAGCTACTCCTTGTATCGGTACAAGTCCAAGAGGTACACAATGCCGGCAGACCGTCCCCCCCCCCCTGGCCTGGCGGAGAAGCCAAGGGATTTAAACCCCCATCTCGGATGGGTAAAATCACCAACCTCCTCCACTTGGGCTCTGAGCGGAGCTGGCGATTTCCCAGGTGTGCACTGCATCCTCCCCCGTGCTACGTAGGTCTTGGCTAATCTGCTCGAACACGGCAACAGCGTAGTTACTCCGAGGGCGCATGCAACCAAGCGTCGAGCAGAGATGGCAACAAGACCAGCGCAAAGTTCCGACCCTCGGTATTCCCGGGGAGGGGGTTGGTTGCCTCTCCCCGATACGACGCGTTGGCCGGGATTGGCAAGCCTTCTCGGGGGGTCTCCAAAACAAAACAGCGCAGCCGGGATGACAGCCCCCCTTGCGTTGCTGCAGGAAACGGAGGAGATGGTGAGGCTCCTCGGAAACATGGTCTCCGCCGAGGCCTGATAAGAAACGAGGGAACAAGAAGAAGAAAAGCCGAACTATCAATCAGAGTGCCAATAACGGCCAAGGGAGACGGGATGGCGCAGCCCCCCCTGGGCTGGGAGGTCCCCCTGGGGGTGAGATGTTAAGATTGCCTGTCAGGCGTCAGCTCGGGGAGGAGAGCTGAATAAGAAGAAGAAGAAGAAAAACGCCTCGTAGAACCCGCAGGATTGCGCAGCTCGTTCAGCCGCACGGCTCGGACCAAGTCAACCGACGGGCGAGCGGGCGGGCTCACATGCATGGGCAACGCAGGTCGCCGCCGGCCTTCCCATGACCACCTTGCAGTCCGAGGACGATCAACAAAACTAAATCGCCACTTTTTTTTTCTTTCGTTGAGGGTTATTCCCCCTCGTTATTTGACGCGTCGTGGGTTTTCCCCTTCTTTTTATGTTTTTTATTATTTTGAAAACTTCACCTGAAGCGCGCCGCCGCACGGGGAAGAGAACTTGAGCCCAAGCTCCGGAGCTTGAGGGCCCGAACTCGTGCCGGACGGGGGCGGGGACAGGAGCGGATCTTCTTGGCCGGCAGCCCCCCCCCCCACCCCCCTCAACACGAATGGGAGCTGCAGGAGACGGTGCGTGGCATGGTGATGGGGAGGAATTAGAATTACAGGTAAGGTCCATGTGTTTGGCCGTGCATGAACAGCTATCAGGTACCCTATGCAACATGGAAATATGCTCGGTGAGGCTATCGCCAGACAAAGGTCATGCGTGTTCGCGAGGACGCCTTCTTCTTCATTTCCACGGGGCACCGAACACGCACCACGTTACGAAAGCGGTCGGGTCCTGTGACCCACATCCTCGTCAGCTCGAGATGATGCGACGAGGGAGGAGATGAACGGTAGGCTTGGCAGGCATCGCCGGCGAGCTGCTCGGGCTGGCGGTCGGACGACGTCTTTCCCTTCGGAGGAGGGGTCCCGTGGCATCCCTCCTCCCGTTTGGCAGACACGTTATGGCAGTGGCAGACGCTCGGACGGGGCCACGGCCGCGCTAGCAGCCCGCCCTCTCGGTGCTTGCGAGGCCCCAATTCACCGCTTCCAGCGACTCGATGCCCCCCCCCGCCGGGGCGCCCCGTGGGATGAAGCCATTAGCAGCCACTGGCTCAGGTAAGAGTCGCGGCGATAATGAGCTTGCGTAGGCAGGTCGTTAGGTAGGGATCATGTGTCGTAGTCCGTGGTGAG
>JASUDE010000095.1:0-38481 GCA_034509685.1 Colletotrichum cereale | reverse complement strand
TTTGAGGTGATTTCTCCAATACGAGCAAGTGTTTATGTCATGATCCCACGACTCTCTCATGATGCTGTGGGGAAAAGGAGGGGCACAGATGAACAGAAGACATCGGACCCCACATGGCACATTCCAAGAACAGAATGTTCCACGCAGGGGATTTCGGATGGAAGGGACAGGGGCCAGCCCGGCTCCTGGGAGGGGGCTACCTACCTACCTACCTAACCCACCTACAGCCGTCTGCTGACTACACATCGCTGGAAACAAGACATATACACGAAACACACACATATACACAGAACGGATCAACGCAACAGACCAAATAAACGTATTTATTCCGTACATACGACGGGGGGTATCATATCGTAATCGTAATCCAGATACGCAACATACGCAACGTACGTAATAAACGCACGCAACGCACGAGACGCACTGCCCAAACATGTAAACCTAAAATAATCCCAGACATAACCCTCCTCACACCGCGTGATGGCGCGAGCCATGACGTCTGAAGGCGTCTTTATACGCCGGATTTGAGGAATAGTTGCTTCCTACTTTTGTGTCTCTATACTATAATCCCGAACCCAGAAAACCCCAGCAAACCAGAAACACCAAAGCCACACCCAGTCTTGAGGCTCTAAACTTTTTTGTAATGTGTGCTTTTCTCGTATCCCGGTTCCCATACAAATTAGGAAAAGAAAAAAAATGTGCAATCATGCTCTATGGTGCCATAACCAACGCAAGCAACGCCATGCGGCAGTACAGACCATATCTCATCTGTGTAACATGTTAGCCAATTCGTCCATGCCCAAGCCGGGGGTCAGAGGACTTACCTGTCGGAAGTAGGCCGCGCGCTGGTCAGTGTCCACCTCGGGGGCAATCTCATCGTTCCTGGGCAGAGGGTGCAGGATGCACATGTCCTTCTTGGCCGACTTGAGCGTACGGTTGTCGATGCGGTACGAGTTCTTGACCTTCTCGTACTCCTCCACCGACGGGAATCTCTCCTTCTGGACGCGAGTGCAGTAAAGCACATCGCTGCGACCGAGGATCTCGGGGGTGAGCTCCTGGGACTCGCACAGGAGCTGACCAGACTCGACCAGGAAATTGCGCACCTCGGCAGGCAGGGCAAGACCCTTGGGAGAGACAAGCTGAACCTGCACGCCGTAGTCACGGAGGAGGTAGATCAGCGAGTGGACAGGACGGCCGTAGAGCAGGTCACCGACGAAGGTGATGGTAAGGCCCTGGACGGTTCCGAGCTCCTCGCGGATGGTGAAGAGGTCCAGGAAAGCCTGAGTCGGGTGCTCCTTGCTGCCGTTGCCGCCGTTGATGACGGGGACGGGAGCGTATCTCTTGGCAATGTCGACGCTGTGCTCGTCGGGGTGGCGGAGCACAACGGCGTCACCGTAGCAGCCGAGGGTGCGGAGAGTGTCCTGGAGGCTCTCGCCCTTCTGGACAGAAGAGTGAGAGGTGGCGATGGCCACGGTGCGGCCGCCGAGTCTCTGCATGGCGGCATCGAAAGAGGCCGAGGTGCGAGTGGACGGCTCGTAGAAGAGGGTGCAGAGGACACGGCCGCGGAGAACGTTCAAGACACCCTCACGCTGAACGCCGAGACGCATCTGCTGAGCGACGGTAAAGAGGTGGTGGAGATCAGCACGAGTGTACTGGCTGACCGACAGTACGCTGTGTTGCTTCCAAGACGAAGGCTGCGACAGCAGATCCTGGAGCTTGGAGCCGATTACCGGGTGCAGAGGGGCTGGGAGACCGAGGTCCTCGAAACCGCTCATGCTCTTGTTGGGCAGGTAGCCATCGGTGGATCGCAGCTTCGAGGGCCTGGTGGTGTTGAACAGCGAGGGGCGGCGGTCGCGAGGGCTGTCAGGGTGCGTGAGAGACTGAAGCTGGGGCTTGATGGCGGGGGACATGGGCAGGGCGCCGTGGGTCGACATGTCCTTGCCCAGAGCCGGCAGGGACAGCAGCTCGCCATCCAGGCAGACCGTCTTGTCCTGGAAGGTCACGCGCTGAACGGAACCACGCATGGTGCGACCGGCAAAGGGAGACCAGCCGTTAGTGTTGTGGATAGCGTAGGGACGGTCGATCTCCACCTCGACGCTCGTTCCGACCTGCTCGTGCAGCTCGAAGATCTCCTTGGGGTTGTCGTAGAGACGGGTCTTGATGTCGTCGACGGTCAACTTGCCCTCAGTCACGGAAGTGAGCAGAAGGGGTAGCGCGTCGGCGATGCCAACCGAGGGATCCGCGTCCTTGCCCAAAGAGCTGGCGAGCTGGTACGGCAGGCTGCCGATGGAGAAGACGTCGATGGTGCTGAGGTGAGCCCAGAGGGCAGCCTGGTCGGCCTCCGTGGGGAGGAGGGCGCAGTCGGGGAAGTCGTTCTGCGAGAGGTAGAGGGAGAAGATGGACACGTCGCAGGTCACCTTCAAGCCCTTGGCCTTGCTGAGGGCGATGAGCTTGATGTCGTCCTTGGTGGAGACAGAGGTGACGTGAATCCTCCGGTTGTGCAGGCTGGCCAGGAGCAGGATAGAGGCCAGGTCCGTGAGCTTGGCGTCAGTGACGATGGGCTTGTGCGTGGGCCACTTGTCGAAGTGGGTAGTCACAGCAGCAACCTTGCTAATGTTGCCGGACAGGTGGTTAAAGGGGATGAAAAGAGACCCAACCTCACCAGTGACGTGGCTGATCTGGTCAGAGTTGTCGGAGGTGGCGGTGACGGACAAGTTGTAGTCGCAGTATCCGCCCTGCTTGCTGCTCTGCTGGGCGATGTTCAAGGTGATGGCGTCCGTGATGGAGCCGGTGACACCGACGGGCATGATGCGTACCATGCTGAAGCCGGCAGAGATTGAAGCCTTGGTCACGGCCTGGAGGTCCTTGCTACCGGCGGTGGCAATGCCGGGAACGAAGGCGGCAACGTTGATCAGACCAGGCAGAGAGATGGTGCGGTGGCTGGTCTGGAAGTCGCGGCTGCCAACTTCGAGCTTGAAGTGACGGGCAATGGCCTCAACGAGGATCTTGGCGTTCTTGACGTTGGTAACCAGAGGGATCTGGTAGTCAACGGCCATACGTCTGGTCTGGTAACCCTTGCTCATGTAGTTGGCAGGGCGACGGTACTTGTTGTTGGAAGGCAAGTTGATGTAGAGATCAATCATGTTCTTGGCCAAGTGCTGCGTCAGGGAGAACTCGGAGCGCTGGTCCTCCTGCTCGTTGGCGAGGACCTCGAGGTACTGAACGGGGATGTTGTGCTCCTGGAGGAAGTCGGCGGTACCCGCGGTGGCGAACAGCTTGTAGCCGAGACGGGCAAGCTTGTCGATGGCGGGCAACATCTCCTTCTTGTCCTTGTAGGAACCGATGGACAGGAGGATGTTGGCCTTGGGAATCTTGAAGCCGGTAGACATCAAAGCCTTGAGGTAGGCCTCATACTTGTCAACACCGAAGCAAGCAACCTCTCCCGTGGAGGCCATCTCGACACCCAAGACAGGATCGGCGCCAGAGAGACGCGAAAAACTGAACTGGGGAACCTTGACACCAACGCAGTTGGGAGGGATGGTCGTCGGAGGGTAGGCCTCGAACGGCCGGCCGGTGATGGCCTTGGTGGCCATCTCGATCATGTCGACACCCATGACCTTGGAAACGAAGGGGAAGGATCGGGAGGCACGGACATTGCACTCGATGACCTTGATGTCGTTGTCCTTGGCAATGAATTGGATGTTGAAGGGACCGGTGACGTTCAGGGCGGCGCCAATCTTGCGAGTGGCCTCCTCGATTCTGGCAATGGTCTCGGGCTCCAAATCTTGAGGAGGCAGGATGAGGGTGGCGTCACCGGAGTGGACACCAGCGTTCTCGACGTGCTCAGAGATGAAGTGGCCAATGACGATACCGTCCTTGGCAACGGCGTCCATCTCGATTTCCTTGGCGTTCTCAATGTACTTGGTGATAACGACGGGATGCTCGCGCGAGACCTCGGCGGCCTGGTCGAGGTAGTTCTCGAGATCCTGCTCGGAGTAGACGGTGTTCATTGCAGCACCCGACAGGACGTAAGAAGGCCGCACCAGGACAGGGTAAGACACAGCGTTGCAGAACTTCTTCGCCTCCTCGAAGCTGGTCAGCTCCTTCCAGGTAGGTTGGTCGACACCAATGGTGTCCAGCATACGAGAGAACTTGTAGCGGTTCTCGGCGTTGTCAATCATCTCAGGAGAGGTACCGAGAATCTTGATGCCGGCACGGTGCAGCGGCAGGGCGATGTTGTTGGGCGTCTGTCCACCCATGGCACCGAGGACACCGGCAGCGTTCTCCAACTGGTAGATATCGAGGATGCTCTCCAGGCTGATAACCTCAAAGTAGAGCTTGTCGGCCTCGTCGTAATCAGTGCTTACGGTCTCCGGGTTGTAGTTCACCATGACGGTCTTGAAGCCATCCTGGCGAAGGGTGCGAATGGCGCGGACGGAGCACCAGTCGAACTCGACGGAGGAACCGATGCGGTAGACACCGGAGCCCAACACCATGATGCCGTGGTCATCGAAGGACACGTCGCTCTCGGTGGCGTTGTAGGTGAGATACAGGTAGTTGGTGTGGGCAGGGAACTCGGCAGCGACCGTGTCGATCTGCTTGACGAACGGCATGATGCTGGCCTCCTGTCTCAGGGTGCGGACGGCGATCTCGTTGGAGCTCCAGAACTTGGCGAGCTGACGGTCAGAGAAACCGAGTCTCTTGGCCTGCAGGAGAATATCAGGAGACTTGGAGATGTCGCTGGTGGTGTAGTTGGTCATTGTCTTGGCAAAGTCGCTCAGGCCCTTGAGCTTGTTGAGGAACCACTTGTCGATCTTGGTGAGCTCCCAGATCTTCTCGACAGTGTAGCCAGAGTGCATGGCGTTGGCAATGGCGAACAGACGCTGGTCAGAGGGCGTCTGGAGCTCGTCGTCGATGGACATCAACGCCTTGGTCTCGTTGAATCCAAGGTTGTGGAAGTCAATGGCACGGATGGCCTTCTGGATGGCTTCTTCGAAGCTTCTGCCAATGCTCATGACCTCACCAACACTCTTCATGGAAGAGCCCAGCTGAGTGGAGACACGGGTGAACTTCTTCAAGTCCCAACGGGGCATCTTGACGACGACGTAGTCGAGCGAGGGCTCGAAGCAGGCGCAAGTCGACTTGGTGACGCTGTTGGCAATATCCTTAAGGGGGATGCCGAGACCGAGCTTGGCAGCGATGAAGGCCAAGGGGTATCCGGTCGCCTTGGAAGCGAGGGCAGAGGATCTCGACAATCTGGCGTTGACCTCGATGATGCAGTACTCCCTGGAGAAGGGGTTGAGGGCATACTGGATGTTGCACTCTCCGACAACGCCCAAGTGGCGGATGACGTTGACAGCAGTGGTACGAAGCATGTTGTAGTCTTCGTCGGACAAAGTCTGAGAGGGAGCAACGACGATGGAGTCACCAGTGTGGATACCGAGGGGGTCGAAGTTCTCCATGTTGCACACCGTGATGCAGTTGTCCTGTGCATCACGAACGACCTCGTACTCGATCTCCTTCCAGCCCTTCATACTGCGCTCGATGAGCACCTGAGGACTGGCAGCAAATGCCTTGTTGCAGAGTTCGAGCAGCTCAGCCTCGTTGTTGGCGAAACCACTGCCAAGACCACCCAAGGCGTAGGCAGCTCTGACAATGACGGGAAAGCCAATGTCCTTGACGCAGGACATGGCCTCGTCAATGTTGCAGGCAGAGGCAGACTTGGCACACTTCTCGCCGATGGATTCCATGCTGCGGGCGAAGAGCTCGCGGTCTTCGGTGGTGATGATGGTGTCGATAGGGGTACCCAGGACCTTGACGCCCAGCTCCTCGAACTCGTCCTTCAGCTGGATACCGACCTGCAGAGCAGTCTGTCCACCGAACGTGACGTAGATGGCGTCGGGCCTCTCGTACTGGATGACCTTGCGGACGAACTCGGCGTTGACCGGGAGGAAGTAAACCTTGTCGGCAAGACCCTTGGACGTCTGGATGGTGGCAATGTTGGGGTTGATGAGGACGGTGTAGATGCCCTCCTCCTTCAGAGCCTTGATGGCCTGAGAGCCGGAATAGTCAAACTCTCCAGCCTGTCCAATGCTTAGGCCACCACTGCCCAGGACGAGCACCTTGCGGGGGTGGACACGGGGGTGAAGACGCTCGTTCTCCTCGATGGTGCCACCGGGGAAGCTGACGGGAGCGTTGAGCATCTTGGGGTCGGCGCAGCAGTTCTCGATGGTGCTGATGAAGACATCAAAGAGATACTCGGTGTCGCGAGGTCCGGGTGTGCTCTCGGGGTGGAACTGCACACTGAAGTAGGGCTTGGACAGGTGGGCAATACCCTCGTTGCTGCCGTCGTTGGCGTTCACGAAGAGCTCCTTCCAGTCGGCAGTGAGAGACTTGGAGTCAACGGCGAAGCCGTGGTTCTGAGAGGTGATGTGGCACTTCCCGGAGATCATGCTTGTGCAAGGGATGTTGTGACCTCTGTTGCCAAACTTCATCTTCTCGGTCTTGGCTCCCGAGGCGCGGGCGAGCAGCTGGTGGCCTAAGCAAATACCGAAGACGGGGGTCTTGGTCTTGTCCATGGCAGCCTGGATGTTCTTGACGGTGGTCTCCAGCATGGCCGGGTCACCGGGGCCGTTGGAGAGGAAAAGACCGTCGTACTCCTCGCCGGCCTGCTTCACAAGGTCGTGATCCCAGGGGCAGACCAAGACTTCAACACCACGCTTCAGGAAGCATCTCAACTGGTTGTACTTCATACCAACATCCAGGCACAGCACGCGAATGGGCCTGCCGGACGGGTGCTTCTTTACGGCGACGCTCGAGGGAGGCTTGTACAGCTTGGGGGCCTTGATGGATACTAGAAGAAAGGATGAGCAAAAGCCGGAGCACGGGACGTCGGCAGGACTCACCCTCAGCTACGAGGTTCTTTTCATTGGGGTTCACCCAGTCTACTGTCTGGAAGTCGTCCAGGGAGAATGAGGCAACACCGTTGACGTGACCGTTGGCAGTACCGTTGGTCAGGTTCTTCTTCTGCAGCAACAGACGACCGAGGGTGCTGCCCTGGGATCTCAGACGCTTGGTGAGCGCTCTGGTGTCGACGCCGTAGATGGCCGGGACGCCCTGCTCCTTGAGCCAGGTGCCGAGAGAGGACTCGGCCAAGAAGTGGGAGTAGTCCTCGCCCGAGTACGAGTGAGCGACGAGACCGGCGATGTGGATCTGGGAAGACTCGAAGTGGGCGGGAAGATCACCCAAGAGCTCGTCGACAGTCTCCCGCGAGGGCACACCGTAGTTGCCGACGAGAGGGAAGGTGATGACGAGGATCTGGCCGCGGTACGAGGGGTCTGTCACCGACTCCGGATACCCCACCATTCCGGTCTGGAAAACAAGCTCTCCGGCGATGCTCTTCGGAGCACCGAAGCTGTAGCCCTGGTATACGGAGCCATCGGGCATCTCGAGAGCCATGAGGCCCTCGTCATCGGAGCCGACGATGCGGGCCGCAGCCGGGGGATAGACGGTTGGCGACATGGTCGTTTGTGAGGATGATGCGGGGCAAACGACGGAGGAAGAAACTCTCGCTGGATAGGGGCGGGGAGGAGGGGCGACGAGAGTTACGTAGTAGCAACAGAAAAAGAGAGGTGCTAGAGAAAAAGTGGCAGCAGCGAGCTCGTCAAAAGAGTCTCGTAGATTGGTTCGGGAGCTTCCCAGCGATCATCTGCCACGATAGATCTTCGGGAAGTTATGTGAGATTCTAGACAACCATGGTCGGAGGAAGAAAAGAGGAAAAAGAGAGAAGGAGGAGAGAGAGAGCAAATCGGCAGGGTCTTGGAGTTTTACCTTACTCAGAGAAGAAAAAAATTCGTCTGGTCCCCCTCCATGCCGTCCACTGGTTCTCACTCGGGCATGGGCATTTAGCGTCGATTGACCAATGATACAAGCAAGATCCCTGGATGGTGGGGAACCGGCGACGTTGTCACAGATCTGCAACTGCGGAATTCGGCTTGCGCCTTATGAAAACCGCAGGCGGTGAGACCAAAGAAGACTAGCTCCATCTGTGAAGTGGGCAGAAAGAGGGGCAGAAGGTGTGTGACATTGCCGCTTCTAGCCACAGGCGGGGGATTGACCCAGGAGCCCCCGCGTCGCCCAATGTCCTAGATGGCTGAAGTTGCAGAATTTTGTTCGTGCTGTCCCTGCAGAAAATTCTTTCCAGAAGCTTTAGCCCAGCATGTCTGTTGAAGAGATGCTTTATTTTTATTTTGTTTTTCCTTTTTTTATCTTTTGGCGGCTGGCCTGCCACGATGGCCGGCGACGAGTGGACCGGCTGTGAATCGATCGGTCTCATGGCCAGGCCACGATCATGATCTGGGCTGGAATGGAAGTGGGTTGCCAATGCTTTTGGCCTTGAAGTAAGGTTTTGACCTGGCGCATTCCTGGTGATATTAGGGCTCATGAAGCCAATAATGCCTGCCACTATCCTATTCCTCTTCTTCATTTGATAGCATGAGAGGAAGCCGCTCTTTATTACAGCGTAGTGAAGTGCAAGTTTGGGAGACCAAACGACGATGGTTGAGTGAGAGTGGGATGTTGACCTGCACTCACCGATCACGGTGATGGCGTTTTTCACCTTTCCATCGCCGATGCTGGGGGCAGACACTTTTGGTGGGGCATTCCCATCAGCTCGTGCGTGGCATGAGAAGCCGGGGCAACGGCCACCAAATCAACATGTCGGCAATGGAATGGTGCGCTGCACAATCGACTAGTGTCTGCCCTATGATATTTTATTGGAACCCCGGTATATCATTTCTTGACGTTTGGCGTCTGACTGGCGGCAGGCATGCCACATTTATCCATTCTCTGTTTTCTTTCCTCTCCTTTTCTCGTTTCTTCACACATCAACACTGTTGGAAATGTCGAAACCTCGAATTAAGGTAATGGGGATTATGAAGTGCGCATTGGCACGTGCCAGCCTAACCGTATCTTAGACTTTTTCTACTCCGTACCGCTGGAATGAGAGACCCCAGCGAAGTGACGAAGAAGGAAACCCCGGGTGGCTGTCAAGTGACGAAAGCCGACATTCCACATGACATGAAGCGGTATGAAGCTTAGGTGAGAAGTCGGCCTACAATCATCGTCGGCGGTATCTGGTAGCTTGCCAGCCATAACTTTTCCTACAGGGCTGCTTCCTTGCAAACCGTGACAGTTCACCAGTGTTGGAAGAGCGGGGTTGGTTGGAGGGGTTTTTCTGGAGCTCGGCAGGGAACGCAGGACTTGACTCGTAAGGGCTGTGAGATGTTTGGAATTTGCAAAATTTCCTGGTTGTTCTGCATCAAGTCTTCCCGCGGTTGCACGCGCCGCTGTGGAACACAGAGTTCACGATGTCCGTCCTGGACTGGTGGGTGGTCTCTGCCATTGCCCACCATACCCTGCCCATTCGAGATTCCAACAGACGTAAATCGCCGATGATCATGGTGTCTGGCGATGTAACATGGGCATGACGGGCGTCTGCTGGTATTCCGTGCATTGTTTTATTAGACACGCACAGGAGGGTCTCGCCAACGCGGTGCAAGGTCCGTCACGGCATCCCCCCTCCCCCTCTTCCACACTGAAGGCTGGTAAAATGCCAGTCACGAACACTTGGACAGAGTAGTGTACATACGCAGTAGTGGTGTTGGCGACCGAACGGGCGCGTCCGTTGCTGGCCCGGAACACGATGAAGGTGGACGGGTGCCTCGGAAACCAAAACAGTGCAGACCAGCAACAGCACCCTCTTCGCCATCCGGAGAGGAGCTGGAGGCGCAGGCGATGATGGCACGGAAGCCACCACCCAACCCCAACCCACACACAGACCCCCCCTGGCCAGAAGCAGATGAATCCCGGCGGTGTCCCCCCAAATCCAGCGTCGTACGCCGGCCAAGAACAGGTGCCAATGCGTCCGTGTGTGTGGGATGCCAATGGGCGGTGACGGCTCTCGCTGGCCAATCAGGGCGGTTCAGAGGCCAACGGGTTGGTATGCGATGTGGGGGTCGGGAGTTGGATACGCACTACAGTCTCGGTCTTGTTCCAATTCAAGCTTCTGCGTGTATCCGTACGAGGTACCTTGGCTACCTAGCTCGTAGGTAGGTAGGTAGGTAGGTAGGTATGGCATGCTGCTGCGACTCTGGGGCTCGGTCTCGGGGTGGCTGTCTGCTGACCGACTCGGCTTGTTTCTCCTGCGAACTGCTGGAACCCTACTATATGTATGTAGGTAAGTAGGTAGGTAAGTAGGTAGGTATCTAGACAGCCTCGGCCATGTGTCTTGGACGTAGGGTGTGCGGAGTGAGGCACCCTGGTGATTCATGGCAATAGGGGGAGAAAGAGGTTGAGAAGAGAAACACGGGCGAGGACAACAGACCTATGAGAAGGGCCTAGGCCAGCATCGCCGGCATGTCAAGTGACAATGTGCGGCCGCGGAGACTGCTCAGCTGGCCACGTCGGAACCCGGGATTTGAAGCTGGCATTGGCTGGAAAGGCTGCTGAAGCCAGCAGTTGGTTGGCTTGCCTGTGATGGCCCTCGCTGCAAATGCTCAGCTCAGCGAGTCCTCGACTCCTTTTCTCCCTCGCGCTTCAAGAGGGGTCACGCGCGAATGCATGTCTCGCCTGTTTTTTTGTTGTCTGACGATTGAGTCTGTCAGCGTGTGTACTGCGTACATGCGTTCGTTCCTTTGGTTCTCAGAACAGAACAGACCTTTAATTGAGTTTTTATCATGCCTTTCGGTCCCCCCCCCCCCCTCCCAACATCCACTTGACCCATCTTGTTTGTCGCTTTCCAAGCGAACCATGTCCATATATGCGTTGTGGCTGAACTGATGCTATGAATATCGATGCCACTACTCCTTTTTGGGGGGGTTACGTGCTCAGTCGACTGTCCTAGCTAGCCCGACAACGGCGATGACGGTCTAGCCACAGAGGATGGATCAGCCTCCAGGGTAGCCAGCAATGTCGACGCAGGCGTGGAGCCCCCCCGGGCCTTTTTTTGATTGTGTCATTTCGCGCGAGGACTGGCCCCGGTTACGGCGCGAGGGGTTGGCAAGAGTTTCCAGGCCGAGCGCTCTCGCTGGCCTGCAGCGCCTAGCCACTGACAGCGCTCGCAGCACGTTGGCGGCGCATTGCGCCAGGCGCTGAACCGAACCACTTTTTAGAGGCCGGCTCCAAAAGTCTCCAAACTGCCCACTCTCTCTCACCCCTAAAGGATCTTGCGCTAGCCCATTCCAGAATCTTGACGCAGGCGAACGTTGTTGGATCTTGGATATGCACTCTGGGGGCTTGTTTTTTTATTGTACAGTATTTCTTGCCGTAGTCGGTCCCTGCGAGTGTGCAAGTCCACACATCCACCCACCCACCCATTGGAAGGGGGGGGGGGGGGGGGTCACTAGAACCCGGCATTTTCGCGACAAAAGAAAAAAAAGAAAAGAAAAAAGAAGGTCAAACTCCACTTGCTTCCTATGGCGCGCGCCGCGCCGCGTCTCGTCTCTCTCTGTCCATCTCTCTCTCTTTCTCTGCCGCACCCCCGCCCCCCCGTTGCTGAACTGTAGGTATGAAGACCTGGACACGAAGTCCATCTCCATCCATCTTTGAGGGAAAAGACCATACACGACCACTTCTCACCCTCCATAACGAGCTACCGACCCCCCCTCCCCCGTTACCTAGACTCCGTATCGCAGGCCATCCCGTCCAACGTAACCGTCACCGACTCTTTCGTCGTCATGCAACGCAGGGTCATCGCCGCTCTGATTTCTTGCAGTTGCACCTGGGGTGCATCACGTACATAACCGCACACGTACATTACATTACCCAGGTATCCGCAGTCTCGTCCAACCCCGTCCTGCCCTTGCCTTGCCTTGCCGTGCCTCGCCTTGCCTTCCCGTCCCCCCTGCCGGCCTCGACTGCCTTATGTAGTATCTCTCGCCTTTTAGCATTCTACTTGTCTGACTACGCTAAAACTCGCATCGTCCTCGTCGAATCTCGATCTGCGCTCCACGCGCTTGTTGCTTGCCGTGGTCTCTCTCTAACATTTTAGTTTACTATGCAGTAGCTTTCTTCTTCTTCTCCTTCCTCTCCTCCTCCTGCTCCTGCTCCTCCTCCTCCCCCCTAACTCTGGTCCCGTCTTTCTTGTGTCATCTTTTCTTTCTCTCTTGTCTGCCTATCCCGTCGTGAAACCCAAGCCTTGTCCGGCTTCTCCACAAAACGTTGCATCGATTTCTTCGTCTCGACCACGGGGAACCCTACTTAGTAGGTGCATTGGCTTGCCGACCCTTTTACTTTTCTGGCCTGGATTGCAACTTTCTTATTTACTACCGTTGTCGTCCACCTCGGCCTGCCCTAACCTAACCTCACTTCGCCTCTTCACCTTTGCCTTCCTTGCCTCTTTTTGGCTGGTTGCTGCTTCTCCGGTCCCTCCTTCTCTCCATCTCCCTCTCTCGCTACCGCTACATCCAACTCGAAACGGCTCTTGCGTGAACGCGGTACCACCCCCTAATCCACTTTGTACTCTTTCGACTTGCTCCCTTTTTACTCCTCTATGGCGCCGTAAGACGCCATCATACTAGGAGGCGGGCTGCATCTCATTCCGACCGGACAATGTTTTCTTCTCTGCTGCGACCCAGGCAGAACAATCGCACCCGTCGCGTCGACCGTTTCCACGACAGGCAATCGCCTTCCCCCGGCCCGGCCTATCGCCACTACGTCGGCGAACCCCCGAGACGCGCGTCAGGAGACTTTACCGAGGGCGAAGATGACGAAGAGGAGGAAGACGAGGACGACGATGTCCTAGCCCACTCTGGGGACGGCCATGAACATGTAGATGACGAGGATGATACCCATCGCTCCATGCCCGTACTCCCTCTCTTCTCGGCGACATACCTTGGTACGTACAGCCAGCCAGCTGCCTTCCTATCGCTGCGCCCATTCTTGTTGTAGGCACGAGCTGACAGCGGTTTATTTTAGACTCCCTGCCCATATACAGCATCACCCACGCGATTCGCATCATCATCCAGTCCCGAACCGAAACGACGTTAACATGGGACCAAATACGCTCCCCCCAAGTATCCCAGTTCCTGGTCAAGCCCATGCAGCAGCAGATCAGGACTCAGCAGTTCAACCGCGCCACCCTATACTGTCTCATGGCCAACTGTCTGCAGTTCAATAAAGAGGGTCAGATGTACCCGGGCAACGCTGGAATCAGTTACACGAGGGCTTTGGTCTGCGAACTCCTCGCCCTCAAGCTCCTGAAGGAATACAACACCCGCGAGCTCATCGATGCCCTCTCATACGACTTCTACCCTCTCCAGGGGCTTCCCGGCGCCCAGCCCGCCAACGCTCCCAAGGCAGACCCGAGGAACAAGGCGCGCCTCACCGCGTCACGAACCTCTACCCTCGAAGTCGCCATCCGCGCCTCCGCCAAGCACTTCTTGGCCCATCCTTTGGTCGTACAACAACTCGAGGCTATCTGGAACGGTGCCATCAGCTTTTATTCCTCCGCAGACAGCTTGCACCGCGAGCCTCCTCCTTCGCCTACCGGCATCAGGCCTGATGCGAGAACACCACTTTTAGGCGGACACATTCAGAAGGAGGGGCAGCAGCAGTCGGCACCTGGGCGACGGAGTGTCATTCTCTATGATCCCCGGCAGGCCTCTCTCTTCAAGCTGTCGCGTCTCCGCGTGCCGCGTTACAGGTCCTTTCTTTCGACGCTGTCACTACTCGTCCTCATCGGCCTGTTCCTTGCGGTTCTCGCTCAACGTTCAGCTCGCATTAGCTCGCTGGAGCTGATATTTTGGTTTTGGAGTGCCGGGTTCATGCTGGACGAGCTGGTCGGATTCAACGAACAGGGGTTCTCGCTCTACATCATGAGCTTCTGGAACGTTTTCGATCTGGGGATCCTGCTGTTGTTGATCGTCTACTACTTCATGCGCGTCTACGGGGTATTTCTCGTAGACGCAAAGCACTGGAATGACTCTGCTTACGATGTTCTCGCGGCGAATGCCATTCTGCTGCTGCCCCGTATCTTCAGTGTGCTGGATCATTACCAGTACTTCTCTCAGCTGCTCATTGCCTTCCGCTTGATGGCGGTTGACCTCGCAGCCGTTTGCATCCTGATTTTGATCTCTTGCAGTGGTTTCTTTGTCTTCTTCACCCTTGCTGATACGAACAATGACGCGGGCGACATCGCCTTCAGGATCTTCCAGATCTTGATGGGCTTTACTCCAGCTGCTTGGGAGGTTTGGCCAGGTTACAACTGGCTCGAGAGGGGCCTGATGGCCTTCTTCTTGATCATCTGTCACTTTGTCGTCGTGTAAGCCTGTCCTGCCTGCTGAAGCAGTCGTCTTTGCTGACCAACGTAGGACCATCCTGATCACGGTTTTGACAAATTCCTTCATGAAGATTGCCTCTAATGCTAGGGAAGAGCATCAGTAAGCCAACCCTGAATGTCTCTGTCATCATTCTGCTCACAAGTCCAGGTTTCTCTTTGCCATCAACACAATCTCCATGGTCAAGAACGATGCCCTGTTCTCATATGTTGCACCGGGAAACATCTTTGCGTGGCTGCTCATGCCCATGCGATATTGCATGCCCCTGAGACAGTTTGTAAAGCTGAACAGGACCGTCATCAAAGCCACGCATTTCCCTCTTCTGTTCTTCATCTTCTTGTACGAGAAGTACTGGCTCGCCCCGTCCATGTACGAGCCTACGGATCTAGTCGAAAACCATCACTACCACGGACGGGACAGGACTATCTCCTTTGCAGACCCGGCAAGCCGATCTGCTCTGTTTAGCCCCAACATCCGGGTCCGTGAAGAGTCAGTCACTGGTTACCAAAAGGATCATGCCCTCGAGGAGGTCTTCCGGCGAGGCCCCGGTTATGCCACTCTGCGCAATCAGCGGCGCAATGAGAGGAAAAAGACCCAGCACGCGGTCCGGAACTGGATGGATCGGAACGACGAAGCCAGCGCTTCTCCGCAACTCTCCCAGTGGCCAACGCTGGATGGCAGCCAGGGCATTCGGCCGGATTGGCTTAGGAGGCTGAGTCTGTCGAGGGAGCTTAGGACGCAACGGTCACGTCAGATATCAGATGTCAGATCAGCGGCTAGCGACCCGGCAGATCTTATCTCGCAGCCTGCCATCGGCTCTTTCTTCCGGGGTATAGCCGCGGCCACCAGAGCCAAGGACGAGGAGAACCAGCAGACTGATGCCGATGGAGATGACGAGCTCGTCACCAACGATGAGGAAGAGGAAGAGGACATGGCGACGAATGCAGACAGTCGTCGGGGCCCGGTCATCCACCAAACCTCGATTGATGACTACTTCAACACGACGCCTACGACAAAGCGGTTTGTTCCGCCCGCATCGTCGTCACTGAGCTCGAGCGGGAGACCGTCCGCGTCGGCCACTCCTCGCTCTGCGCGTCGTGTACCGCACAGCCGGACGATGTCAACCAACACTATCCTGTATGCTCCGCAGGAGCTGCGGCGGGCGCCCAGCTCATCAACTCATTCGCCCGATCCGCCGCCGACCCGTGCGCGTGTGCAGAATGGGCGTCCTGCGGTGGTCGAACCGGCTGCGGCTAGTGGCCACCGCTCGCCGCGCCGGCAGACCTACGTGACCACCACGAAGCCCCGGCCCATCATGCCACCTCGAGACGCAGCGCAGACGGCGCCAAACCGCTCTGCTCTGGCGGGGATCGACCAGCGACTCCGCCCAAATCCTCTCAGGCGGCTGTCTTCGGTTGATCTGAGCGTCTTATCGGATAACATTGTGCCCGACGACCCGAATGGGGGCATGCCCTCGAGCTTCCAAACGCAGATGGCTATGGCTTTGATGAAGGATGCACGGTTGGGCGGAGCAGGACGGGGCGCGGATTCTGGGGACAGCAACCGGATGAGCAAGCTCGTCTTGGCACGAATGAAGACCCTGGAAGAGAGTTTCGCAGACGTTGCCAAAGAGCTGCGCGAGCTCAAGACCACGTCAAGCTCGACTGCGCCCACCACCAGGCGCAACTCTTCGGGCGAAGAGCTACAGAAGATGGCAAGCCTGACGAGCGCAGAAGCCACACGGCAGAAGGAGGGCGGCAGTGAGAGACCCAAATTGGGGACGAGAAGGACGACGGGCAAGCGTCCGGTGAGCCGCAAGAGCCTGTTGGACCCCAAGTCGGAAAGGGCAAGGGGCAAGGGCAAGGAGCCGGCGCACTCATCGGGCGACGAGTCGGAAAGTGAGAGCATGTCGCCAACGAAGCGAAGCTCGATGTAGAAAGAGAGGATGCGTTTTGATTTGCTGGGCATTTTCCGGCGCGCTATACCTCGGTCATGGGTTGGTTCAGTGCATCGCATCGTTGGGGCGTTTGGATCCGGGTGGGCTTTACCCCTGGAGCGTTGTTCTTTAGTGCGTTGCTCATGTATGGTTTCCAAAGCATGCTTCATATGGATCGTGAGCTGGCCGCGATTTGCGTTTAAACATGTGGATGGGGGACTAATGACACTTTGGGAGTGGGCTCGTTTTAGATGGTTAAAACAAAACATGGATTGACCTGTAGTTCCCATCCCTGCAGATCCTCCCAGTCTCCTCTATTCCTACTTGAAAATATAAAGATGTCCTTCTGGTCAAGCCCCATCCCTTGACGGCTGCGGGAGTGGTTTGTCCTTCGCGGGTAATGGGCGCCCTCGAATGGTGGCGCGGGTTCGCTGCGCGTTGCCCCGTGCCCGTGTAACTCATTACTGTGTGTTTCCTATACCGGACCAACTTCCGTTCCGTGACCATGTTTTTAAGGGTTCATTATGAGATTGTTGGCCGAGGGAGGGGGTGTGGTTTTGGGCCGCTGGCGGAGAGTCGTGGGTAGGTAGAAGAAGGGCGTCCGGCCGGCCGTGTTGCTTCTCTCGGGGGCGAGGGGTTCTTTCTCTTTTTGGGTCCAAGTTTCTGTCGCCCGCGAGGCTTAGATGCCGCCTCCGCTCCGGTCGACGCTCACGTAGTAGGGGTTGCTGGAGCACTGGTTCTGCTCGTTCGTCCGCCTCGAGATGGCGGTGTAGCGGAAGCTGACGGCGATGGCCGTGACGGCCATGGTCGCGAGGATGAGGCCCCGGTGGTGGCGGCTGCTGGCGGTCAGTGACTGGAACGCTCCAGAAGGGGGGGAGGACGGGAGACGGGAGAATAACGTACATCGCGGGGGGGACGTGGATGTGGGGGAAGTGAATGTGAGGAAAGGCGACAATGGGCGATTTTGGTGGCCTTGGTGGCATGATGGAGGACGGGATTTGATGGTTTTTATTATGTATATGAGTTTAAAGAGGGAGCTTATGGGTATTTTACAGTATTCTACAATATGAACAGGCAAGATTCATAGGAAGTTGTATCGTTGGGCGAGCTTGAGGACGAAAGGGGGGGGGTGGGGGATCTAGTTAAGTAGACGCTCGACGTCCTCGATACGTTTCATAGATAGTCCTGGTCCCTCCCCTTCTCCCCAGATTCTCCAGATTCTCGGGTTAGCGGCATGTAAGTGTGTGTGTGTGTGTGTGGAGGAGGGGGCGAACCTCTCGTTTCTGTTGGGAAGGACGGGGAATAGGTCTCTTGGCTTTCAGGCTAGTGTGTGTGTGGTATCAGCTCGGATCGGACGGTTTGCATCACCGCCCAGCTTCTATTCGACTTGGCCTCGACCTACCATTGCACTGCTGTGACTAACACGATGACTAGTTGTGCACGCGCTGAGGATATGGGCCCATACGAACTGTGAGGCGAGCCAAGAGATACCCTGGTGAAGCACGAACATGGGGAATAAGAGCGGATGATTAGGCCAAAGGGGGTTTTCCTGTGCTTGAGGAGAAGAAGAAGAAGTACACTACAAGTAGAAGAAGCATGAGAGTGGAAGAGGGGTCTGGAATGCGGGCATGGTGACGCGGTACCGAGCTAGATTGGACGGGATACCTAGGGCACGCGACATGGCTACGGATCGGGAGGGATTGGGGGGGATTAGGCGGGGAAGTGGAAAGGGGATTTGTGGTCGGATGAGTGACGATTGGTGGTGTGTCGGCCCGCCTAGGAACGAACGCCCTATGCTGCGCTGTGCGTTTGGAGACCTTTGTCCTGCGGATGGCGCTAGCGCAATGGTCTTTGCGAGTTTGGGTTGTACAATGTGTTTGTAGTACCGGATGATGGACTGACTGGACGGGGAGGGGGGGATGATTGGGGACGGAGTGCATGCATGCAATGCATCAAGGGTGGATGGGGAGGGCGCTGGGCAGAGAACAAAAAGGATGGGGATGATGGCTCAAGGTGCCTTGAGATGGAGCCACTAATCGGCTGGAGAGCACATGTGCGGTAAGGCGCTGGATATTGGTCGGAGTTGGGCGAGGTTTCAGCTGGCAGGACGCAAGGGAGAGAGAGGGATATCGGAACGAGAATAGCCAAGGTTGGGAGCTTGGGCCCGGGGACATGCGGGGGAGCTGCAATAGTGGATCCGGGCTTGCAAAGTACCTAGTACCCAATGTTAAATACCGGTAGTATTCTTATCGTATACACTAAGCAAATACATTATCCAGTCTATTCTGGGCTAACGGTAACGGGCAAGATGGCTGCCAGAAGAAGCTAACATTTTGCACAAAAAGAGACTTAGGTGCTGACTGATGCACTCCATTGGTCAACCTAAATCAAAGTGGATAATGTATTTGCTCAGTGTACACGGTAGGTCGGCAAGGTAGGTTTGTTAGGGTATCTGCACTACCGGCGTATTCTATGTGTTCAAAGCTACCGGGGTTGGTCACCGTGAGTAAACTTTTGCCGATGGTCCGGTTTAGTCGCAGGAGAGACCAGCCTGCGCTTTCCCTCGATGGTGCATAGATGCACCAGAACAGCAGGACCCTTCCCGCAGGATAAGCTTTCCTGGGGGTGGGCTTTCCACACAGCCCAGCAATCGAGATCGGTCGAGTCAGGGCTGAACAAGCTTGAGCTCCACGACCGCGCCTAGCATAGGTAGTATATAATAAAGTAGGTACGGAAGGAGACAGCAGGTCATGACGGCAGCGCTCCTGCTGCTAACACCGCGCAAGCTATAGAAGAGCTGAACTGATCTCGTTCTCGAAGCGTTGCTCGTGTCATTGGACCGAGGTTCTCGGACAAACAGGCCATCGCTTAATTTGATAGTAACTTGCGCGGGCACACTTGACTTGTGTATCTGCTAAAGATGTTTACCAGAGACAAATCCTTAGCGGTACTTTTGACATGTATTTTGAAGCCTGTTACGAATATTGTACGTTCCGAACTCGGCAGTGTGCCAGGACTATACTTTGGTTGTCTATGAGCCCTTAGTCTCCTTTCTAACAGAGGGTTCTGTACGCATCCTGTGCTGACTTGTCTCCCAGACCGGCCGATGGTAATGAAAATCTGGACCTGAGGACGGTCCGGTTTGCATGTGGGGTTCATCGGGGCACATCTCCATAAAAGCCGACGCGGACGGACGGAGCCGAGAGACGCCGCGGCATGCCTACGGTACCCGCCGGTCCACTTTTTGCCTTCTTTCTGAATGGGTGGTCTGGCACGCGGTGTACTGTATCGTCTCCCGTTTTTAGCACTTGAGTCTAGGCTTACCGTAGTCGCGCTCTTTGATTTGAAGTCATGTATGTCAATTGTTTCTGACGACCCCTTCACATGGAACTTCGGCACCTTCTCATAGCCATGTATTGACCTGGTATGGCCGGCATCGATGCCGACATCCAATCCTCTCAATTTCTCGGTTAACTCTACCTGCGAGACAGGCGGTCGAAGCCCAACATACGGAAGCTGACTTGTTCTGACCAATATCGACTTTCATAGACCATGGTCATGCCCATGGATCCCCGATTCTTCAGATGTTGCAATCTTTGGGATCTTGGCACCGCATGCTGGCTTCTTGGCGTCCACTTCCTGGGCTCGTGATCAAGACGAACAAGAGTATCGTCTTACGGTATTCGCTCAGTGTCACTGCCAGGCTGCTTCAGATATCGATACCGGGGCTCGTGCCCACGCTGTCAAGAAAGACAGCTAGCTTGGCATCCCGGCTTAAGGTGAGATTGGTGTGACTGCAGATGGCTCTGGCGGAACGGGCTTCATTGAGCAGCCTAGCCGCGGCGGCCACAAATGAACCAGAGCGCCTGTCGTCCCTTGAAGCAGCTGGTCAGCTGCAGGTCACGCGTTTTCTTCCAACCGCATTCCTGCCCACCATCCGCAGTGCAATTTGCGCCCAGGTAAAATGCCAAATCTGTCTCGGGACTCAGCTAAGCTACCTTCCCCTCTTCCTTCAAGCCTCGCACTTCCTTTCCTGACATCTTATCCCACCGCATCTCCATACACTTTGAGACGTCTTCGCCTCGCTTTGCTAGATGATACGAGCGATACCTTATCCTTCTATGCTTACTGCCACCTTCACACAGCTCGGAGATTTTGATTAGCGACTCTGACAGACCGACGCACGGCTTCTTGGTGGGGCCCGGACTGCTCCTAATTGACATCTGACTACTTGAGACCTTGCTGCCTAGAAAGGCTACGCCACCCCTCTGATCACCACCACATTCGTTTTTCGGTACCCGAATCGCACGCAGCCTGATATAACTGCCAACTAGATCTCATATGCGCCGATTCTAGGCTTGATAACGCCATTCTCGGTTCAAATTCTTCCAGCCGCCCGGAAGCCTCAATTTGTTCGCTTACATCTCCGTCTCCCATCGCCCATTGACCACAACCGCTGCGCCTGGCCTTCATCTCAAAGAGAGTCCAGGCTCTAAAACCTCTCGCAATACGATCTCGCAGCGGGCTCCGTAGTATTTCATGCTACGTCATAAAACCATGGACACTCAACAAGACGACGTAACAGATACCCCCATGGATCGGAGCTGGTGGGGAGACGCTCTAGAGGACGAACCCGCTTCTGTGCGACACCACTCGACACCGACAGACGGAAACAGCCTCGACCTCATTGATCTCACGGAGCCCGCTGTCCCTGTCCCAGCAATGAAAGCCGTCGCATACCAAGATTCGCAAACTGCCCGGCACGACATGACGTACATCGAAGAACGACACTACTCCCAGTTTATCCTGCACGATATCCAGGGCGAACTTTCCGAAGGAGACACACTGGTGTTCGTTGACTTCCCCACTCCTTCTGAGCCATCAGCGGGCGTCGACTGCTATTTCTATGCTTGGAACTCGGTTCACTTTCGTATGCACTCTCAGAAGCTCCTGGACACCGGCTCCTCCAAATTCTCGGACATGCTCAGCCCAACGTACCAGTTCCGTATACAGCGTCGACGAAAGCTTGTCAACAAACTCCCCGAGGGTGTCAAGTATGTTCTGGACCTCACTCCCCCCTCCGAAGGCGACGAACTCGTCTTCCAAATGACAGAGGCGTCGTTGACCCCGGGCATCATCAAATGGTGGTCCGCTTACGACAAGCACGGTGTTGACGCCTGTATTGTATCTGGCCATGACGACGTTTGTTCTTGCTGGAGGGAAACGAGATCTAAGAAGGTTGACGAGTCCGACGTTGTCGACGGAAATATTACAGCAACCGACGCCAACAGTAACCAAAAGCAAGAGATAAATCCTAAACTGGATTACGATACCAACTGGGCCATTGCAAAGAGCCTCCAAAGTTACACTGCGCCCCAGAATACGATGTTCAAAAAACAAGCATACGCATTGAATGAGGGTCTGGCCGCCAAGGTATTAAAGAAGAAGTCTGAAGGCGACTTCACCTCCGAGCTGGGTCCTGCCTACCGCCAGATACCCGACTACTGCCCGGTCCGCCACCGCGTCGACATCCTCCGGCTCATGTGTATCATCGCGGGCAAGCGGGTCATCTTCGATTCCGCGCCTCTGATATGGACTTTGGTGGCCGTAGCGAAGATTCTCGATTGCACGGGCGTGCTGGTGAGTACCCCCGCCTCCCCTATGCCTTGCGTCCGTGTTGACATGGCTTGCAGCGCGATCCCGTTTTCCAGTGGATCACGAGCCCCAACAACACCGTCTTCATTGAGGTCTTACCCGAGGAAAGCCTCCAGATCGGCGTGGCCCTGAAGTTGGATCAAATCACGCGCGCGGCCTTTCGGATCTTGGTCAACGAGCTAGCTCTCGAGGAGGCCGCCGAACCCAACGGCACACCCAAGGCAGCCGCCTACACTGTCTTTGGTCGCAAGCGTCACGACCCCGGCGATGATCTGAACAACCTTATCCAGCACGCGGCCCGGGCCATGGTCGAGCGTGTATCGGGGACGGTCAACCGGCTGGTCAGCGAGAACATCTTTGATGACATGCAAAATGCCGAATGGTTGCGGTTGCAGAACCTCATCGGCATGCTCTCCAGCTACCCCGACGACATATTGTTCCAGAGGGCCAGGGACGCCGCGCTCGTCTTGGCCGACTTTTTGAAGAGCACTTGGAAGAACAGTGTGGTCCACGACCTACTCCAGAAGCCCCTCGACTTTGATTTAGTGAGAGTCGCCGACAACCACCGTGCCACTTACGTGGATGTTCGGCACTTCGACCCTACCGAGGCCGTGTACGGCCGGTTCAACAATGTGCAAAAAGCTATATGCTCGTTCATGTACGATGCTATCAATTACCAGTGGTCCAGCATTGCCTGCGTTTTCTCCGTAGGCTTTCAGCGTCACCGCTTTGAGACTCTGGCCAACGGCCTGCGGATTGCCCTCGAATGGCTTGTCAGAAAACATCCCGAGTTGGGTCGGGACCCCGCCTGGAGAGCGCTACTCAACCTGCCGCAGAGAGTCTTCGCTGCCGTTAGCGCGAATTACTTCCACAACCCCATCTATGACGAATCGCGGCTGGCATTCGATTTCAGAGCTTTCGAAGTGCCGATCCATGATTTCCTCAGGCCCTTGTGTCGGGAGTCCACCCGCGCCGACTTTGATATCAACATGAATGTGACACCGCACCTACTGCTCAACCTGCACCACAACGAACTCAAGTTCCTACCGCTCTGGGCCGGCGGCAATGACGACGGCACCGGTGGCGTTTTCGAGCATTGCCTGCCGCCTGCCGATTATGGACCGGCCGGCCCGGGCCCGGGCTACCGCACCGGCGTCACAATCCCCTCTGAAGCTTCCAGCACATCAGGCTCGGTCAGCAGTGTGCTGAGGCATCTTCGCCTGGAAGGGGGAAGCACCGTTGGCCCCGGCAGCGTCGACGTACAGGACGGCATCTCGACCGTCTTCAACCCGACCAAGGTGGTGGCCGATGACCGGTCCGTCCGTACCGAGTCGTTCACGGACGGAGAGTCCGAGTACGGCAACGCAAGGTACGCCGTGCCCGCCGATGGCCAGTCCATCGCCGACGCGATCAGCGCCGCGGTCCTCGAAGAAGCGTCCGACCAGTCGGATTCCGGTACCAGCGTCAACTTCGAGACGGACGACGACATAGACGAGGTCATGACGGAGATTGGTCCCGACGAGAGCCGCTCCCGAGAAGAGACCCCCGAGTACGTCGTGACAAGCTCCGGCGTGCGGGATATGCCCACGCCTGGAGGCATGCCGCCCTCACCTGCACCCCCAACCGAGGGTGCCTCATCCTCTTCTATCCTTGACGATGATGACGATCTGGTTATGGTCTAGACCGTTGGATGGACAATGTGGAGCGGGGAGGGGGGTTGCAAGAGGGCGGCAACAACATGGCGGGGAGGGGTTCGGGGATTAACGATTTGCACTGCAGACGAGTGCGGGCAGCAAGACGATAGGGAATAAGAAGAGGTCACGGAAAAGGGGACTGCCCTCGATGGCGCCAGCCAATCAGTCAGCGCAGACGAGACCAGACAATCTTCCAAATGTAGCATCTGTTCATCGTGCTGTATCGAGTACAGGCGTGCCGCAAAATCCATTCATTGCGGCCATCATACGCACCCTATGACATCGCACCGTGGTATTCTCCCCCCCTTTTTTCAAGTCTCGATCCGCGTAATCCCGCCATCGTGTTTCTCCATCTGGCTGCACAGAACCCCATCCCTGAGCTCAACCCCTGTTCAGCGTGTTGCCTGAACCCTTGGGGTTCGCTTCGACAAACTCATCCCACGCTCTCGCCTTCATCGTCTCCTCGTCCGCCTTGTCAAAGTCATCTTCGTTCGGCTCCGGCCGATGCCAGCTCGCGTCACCGCCACCCTCGATTATGCCTCCCCGCTCACGCTCCACCTCGAGGTACTCATCGATGCTCATTGTCGGCAGGTTGTGGCCCGGCCGGAACACGTCCGCAGCCATCTGCCCCCGGTCAGCGACGAGCGTGAAGGGCTGCAGAGGTTTGCCGTCCTTGGACAATATCGGACCTCCCCGCTGGCCGAACAGGCTCTGCAGCCGGCGCGGAGCCTCGAGACGCTCGTTGTAGCCGTCCGAGCCACGTTCCGCCGCGCGGCGTCGCTCATCCTCCTCCACGGACGTCGGGGACGGCATCAGAGGCACGGAGGCCTGGGCTAGGACCTCGAGCTCGCGGTTGATGCCCTCCAGGCCCTGGAAGGCCATGTGCGCCGTATACGCGATGTGGGCGAGGTGCAGGTCGCGGACGACCTCGTCGTCGCCGTCCTCGTTCTGGTACCGCGGGTTCCGGCGCAGCGTGTCGAGCCGCTCGCGGAGGGCACGCTCGGATTTGAAGTTTGCGATCTTGGCCTCGCGGCGCTTGGCCGGGTCGTTGGTTCCGAGGGTCGTGAAGGCGAGGGGCTCGTCGGTGTAGTGGCCGTAGAGGGTCCTTTGCTCCGGGGAAAGCAGGTCGTAGGAATCGAGGGACCCAAGGAAGGTCTCGTAGGACTCGCGGGCGCGCTCGAGGGCGACGCGCCGCTCGATGGGGCGGCGCGAGGGAAGCTTCTGGTGCAGCTCGGCGAGGTGCGCCGTGATGAGGAGGTAGGCGAGGGAGGAAGTAGAGAGGTCCTCGAGGGATTCGTTGGGGGAGAAGAGGGCGGCGCGGGAGACGAGATCGAGACAAGTCTCGTATTCGGAGATGGCGTTGCGGAGGTCGTCGAGGAAGGTCGGCGAGGAGGCCTCGTACGAGTTCTCAAGGGCGAGGCGCTTCCTTTCGGCCGAGGCGAAGACGGACTTGAGAGTTTGGGGTTTGTCTTCGTCCCCCATGGTTGCGGTATCTTGGTATCCGCGGAGTGCGTGTCGTTCAGGGGGAGAGGCTTCCAGGTAGAAAATATCGTCTGTGAGGGGTGGAGGGGTTAGAGGGGGGATGGAGACGTTATGAGCTTCGGGCCAGAAGGGAGGGGGCGACGTTGTAACTAGCAAGTGTAGTGAAAGATATGGTGGCGATCAGGATATCTGCGTGTAGATGTGGTGGCGTTTGATACTTGCGGGGGTTGAGGTGCATTGGTCTGGATGGGTAGGTACTGCAACGCAACACTTCGGCAGGTGGGAAGAAAGCATCACGAGAAAGGGACGCTAAACGTTTGCTTTGGTGGCGGTTTGCGCCGCTCGGCAGGGTCCTTATCTTATCTAATCAGGGCGGGGAGCTGTGCTAGAGGTGGGGTGACGACAGGGGTCCAGGGGTCCAGGCCGGCAGTGCTCTACATCGCGTAAATGACGAGACGACTTCACCCTGACAAACATCACCGCTTTGTACCATCTTACTGCAGATGAGCCCAAGACTCCTCCGACTGGGATTCACCGGAACAGGTTGAACTCTACTAGCGTATTTTCTTTGCGTTATTGAGCTTCCCAGACGAAAAGTGAGAGCATTCTGATTATAATGTTCAAAGCTCTGAGCTAGCTTAACTACCCCTGAAACCATGTGAGTTGTCAGAGGTGTGCCCTGCACACCCCGCCGAGAAAGCGAGCTAGTGAACGAGGCCGCTCGTCCCATCTCTTGGAAGAAGCTGTGTTCGGTTGAGAGAAAAAAGAGATGTGTGCTGTGAAGAATCGGCGGAACCTCTTCACGAAGAACGTACGGCCGATTCGGTATTCACTGGGATTTACTCTTCTTCCACCCCTATTACCTATGTATCATGACCATCATCGGTCTGAACATATCTGGACACTCGCATTGTGGGAGCTTCATCCTTACTAAAATGACAGGTTTTACTTGGGCCAGGTAGTAGTCTCATGATTGAATTGACAAGAAAAGACTTTGAGGCAGGAGACCCCGCAACTTTACTGTCGCCAGATGTGTTTGTTTGCTCTTGCCTTATGCGACTTCCCGTTACCATTATCGTATCCATCTTGAGAGAAGGCGCGCATGGGCGCTCATCCATCCTTATAACCTGCCTTTCGTCTGGGTATCTTCCTCTGATCTCGCTCTCACACACTCAGTCTTGTGTTCGCTCTAGTGCGTCCAACGATCACAACCTAGGGTAAAGAGTGCCAAGGAAGATTTTCTCTCTCATCAAGAAGGGGGATCCTTCTTCTATACCTCTATTTTCCCCCGGTGCTATCTCTACGACTCCCCCGTACCTTCCGCATTTCACGAGCTCAAGCAACTCGCTGCCTTTCTATTCCAACAGATGCTGATTGTTCCTCAGAAATCACCCAGCTTCGGTCCAAATACCAAATCTCCCTCGGGTTTCCCTCACGCTTGCATCCCACTTGTATGAGCCGAAACTCATATCCCTCTCCAACTTCTGAGCCTCGGAATATGACAAGATACCATCCAAGCATAGGTACTCAGTTCCACGCAAAACTAGAGGCCAGTACAAAAATACCTCCTTCAAACATGGAGTCTTGCAACAGCCAAAGCGTCGGCAACCCATTCTCTACGTCTACTTGTCTCATAGACTTGGAGGGTAACGCGACTCCGCGCCTTTTGGAACACTCGACGTCCTCAAAGCCTTGTCAACCAAGCAAGGAGCCTATACAGGATGTGCTAACCTTGAACATGAGGGAATGCTCTCCAGTGTCCCCTTCGGCGGCTTCTCCGCGCCAGAGCCCGGTTTCCGACACCAACTTCGAAAACCCGGACGAAGACGGAGAGGATCGCGGCCCCGGTGAAGACGATGACGAATACCGCCGCTGGAGTCTCAATCCAGAGCGGCCCCGCACAATATCGGAGAAAAAACGCCGTGACCATGCAAAGTTCCAATCATGGATCGAGTCGAACCAAAATAAGGTGCTGGAAGCAGCTCCCAAAGCGTCTAAGGAGCCGAACCTCGGATCCGTAGCGCACCTAATGAAGCAGGAGAATGAAAGGTTCAGAATCATCCAGACCCCGCGTGAGTATCAAATCGAGCTCTTCGAGCGAGCCAAGAGCAAGAACACCATCGTAGTCTTGGATACTGGATCTGGCAAGACCTTGATTGCTGCGTTGTTGCTTCGTCACATCCTTGAGAAAGAGATTGAAGACCGCGCGATTGGACGACCCAAACGCATTGCCTTCTTTCTGGTGAGTGACTCGGTCCCACTTTGACAGTGCAGTACTAATGGTCTAAACAGGTGGACAAGGTATCGCTCGTATTCCAACAGCATGCTGTCCTCGATTGTAACTTGGAGCATCCAGTCGCCCGCTTCTGTGGTGACATGATCGAAGAGATGTGGTCCGGCGGCTTTTGGGCTCAACAATTCGAAGAGAACAAGGTTATTGTCTGCACCGCGGCCATTTTGCAGAAATGCTTGACACACTCATACATCCGTATGGAGCAGATCAACCTCCTCATCTTTGATGAAGCTCATCATACCAAGAAGAACCACCCTTATGCTCGCATCATCAAGGACTTCTACATGAAGGAGCCTGATTCGAACAAGCGACCGAGAATCCTCGGTATGACGGCCTCCCCCGTTGACGCCCAGACGGACGTCAAGATTGCTACCGCCCAGCTAGAGTGCCTTCTTCATAGCGAAATCGCAACTGTGTCTGAAGAATCACTCTCTCGCACTTCACATGTTCGAACGATTACGGAGAGAGAGGTTCATTACAGCAGCCTTCCCGTGCCTTATGAGACAGAGCTATATCAGAAGATCAATGCCCTCGTGGGTCGCAATCAGCACTTCAGCAAAGAGCTATATTTTGCGAAGGCTGCAACATCATCCCTTGGCGCTTGGGCGGCAGACCGTTTTTGGCAGCTTTTCCTGACAGATGAGACGATCGTTAGGCTAACACAACGAACTGAGATGAGCTACTCCGGCCTTGGATTCGATGACAGAGAGACCACGGCAGTTCAGAAGCTTCGAGATGTTATCCGGACTCATGAATTCAAGCCCGCCACGCCGACTCTGGACCAGGTGTCAATCAAAGTCCTTCGTTTGTGGGAAGAGCTCAGAATCCGCTTTACGAGTGAGCCGAAGTATCGTTGCATTGTCTTCGTGGAAATGAGGCTCACAGCCGTGCTGCTTTCGGATCTCTTCAAACAGAATCACATTAAGCTTCCGTGTCTCAACCCGGCAGTACTGGTTGGCAGCCAGGCAAATGCAGGACTTGCGAACATGTCTTTCAAGCAGCAAGTCATGACAATTCATAGGTTCAGGCATGCCGAGGTCAACTGTCTCTTCGCTACTCAGGTTGCTGAAGAAGGACTCGATATACCCGACTGCAACCTCGTCATGCGATTCGATCTTTACAAGTCAGTGATTCAGTACATCCAATCAAAGGGGCGCGCAAGACGACATGACTCAGAGTACATCTCATTTGTTGAGGGCGGCAATGGAAGACAAGCCCGCATGGTGTTGCAGGCTACATATGATCAGAGCGTATTGCGTCGCTTCTGCAATGCTATCCCCGAGGACAAAAAGATCATGGGGTTTGACGTCAAGGCAAGCGTTCTCAAGGGAGACTCGCACTACAAATCATACCTCATTGAGTCTACCGGTGCGGTTCTGACATGGACCTCTAGCCTCGAGGTGCTGGCAAACTTCGCCGCTTCCTTACGCCAGTCCAACGATGAGGTCTGCACACCGGAGTACGTGGTCATCAATCAGGGTCAGACTTTCATTGCAGAAGTCCAGTTGCCGGAAAAGTCTCCGATCATGCACATTACAGGGTTTCCACAAAGTAATAAGCAGGCTGCCCGCTGTTCGGCCGCGTTCGAGATGTGCAAGACACTGATCAAGAAGAAATACATCGATCACAATCTACATCCAGTCTTCACCAAGAAGCTTCCCTCTATGCGAAATGCTCGTCTCGCCGTCAGTTCAAACAAGAGAGCGGAGTACAAGATGAGGACCAAGCCGAACATCTGGTTCTGTCTTGGACCTTTCAGCCAACTCTACGTCAACATACTGGTTCTCGCAACACCCGATGCTGTCGGAAGAAACTCAAAGCCGCTACTACTCCTCACTAGAGAAAAGCTACCAGATCTTCCGGCTATTCCTCTGTTCTTTGGAAACGAACAGCAGTCCGAGGCCTTCGTCGTCTCCCTTCCAGAGCCTGTCCAGATCTCCGAAACCGATTCAGAGCTCTTAAAGTCCTTTACCTTCCGTATCTTCAAAGATATGTTCAGTAAGGAGTATGAAGCCACGGTTCCACAAATTCCTTACTTCCTCGCCCCAACTTGGCATCACCATTCTGGAGACCTTGAGCGAGCAGACGCTGCGACTTTGATCGACTGGAACCATCTTCGGGACACGAAGGACAGAGAACATCTGGAATGGGACGACAATACCGCAGAAGAATTCTTCCAGGATAAACTGGTCATAGACTCGTACTCGGGGTCTCGCAAATTTTATCTGCGGGGAGTTCGTAAGGACATGAAGTCAATGGATCCAGTGCCAGAGGGCGTGCCTGATCCAGGCCACAGAGCCTGGCGCGACCCGGCAGTGGAGAAGAACATCAAGGAGTACAGCGTGAGTTTGTGGACGAAAAGTCGAGTGAAATGGACGTGGCGAGATACCCAGCCTGTCGTTGAGGCCGAAGTGGTATCGTTAAGACGAAACCTCCTTGATGACTTTGTGGAGGCCACCACAGAGGAGTCGAAGATCTGCTACATCATCTTGGAGCCCCTGAGGGTTTCGACGGTAAGTTGGGCGTTTCTCAAACCATAATTTTAGGGCTAACTTTCGCAGCTCCCCATTGAGACTGTTGTCATGGCCTTTGCATTTCCTGCGATCATCCACCGCATTGATGCGGCCTTGATTGCCCTGGATGCGTGCAAGCTTCTGGATCTCGATATCCGCCCTGACCTGGCCCTCGAGGCGGTCACAAAAGACTCAGACAACAGTGATGAGCACGACAAGGAGAAGATTAACTTTCAGGGAGGGATGGGAAAGAACTACGAGCGGCTAGAGTTCCTCGGTGATTGCTTCCTGAAGATGGCTACGACTATCGCCCTCTTCACCCAGAATCCCGAGGACAACGAGTTTGCATACCACGTTGAGCGTATGCTCTTGATCTGTAACCAGAACCTCTTCAACAAGGCCGTGGACCGGAATCTACCAGAGTATGTGCGCTCAAAGTCATTCGATCGCCGCAGCTGGTACCCATCAGGACTACGTCTCATCCGCGGCAAAGAGGGTTCGTTGAACCATCGGCACGCCCTTGCAGACAAGTCCATTGCCGACGTTTGTGAAGCTCTCATCGGTGCGGCTTACTTGTCTTATGCCGACGTAAACAACTTTGACATGGCGATCCGGGCAGTCACCGCCATGGTCAAGAGCAAGAATCACCTCATGACCTCGTGGGGAGATTACTACGCCGCCCACACCCCTTCCGCGTGGAATTCCGGACTCTCGACTGCCATGCAGAAGGAACTGGCGCGTCAGATCAAGGAGAGGTTGGGGTACGAGTTCAAGTCCCCTGCGCTCCTCCGGAGTGCCTTCAAGCATCCGTCGTATCCCCGGGCCTACGAGAATCTGCCCAACTACCAGCGTCTAGAGTTCCTCGGCGATGCCTTGCTCGACATGGTCTGCGTAGACTTTCTCTTCAACAAGTTCCCCGACGCCGACCCTCAATGGCTCACAGAGCACAAGACAGCCATGGTCAGCAATCAGTTTCTGGCCTGTCTTTGCGTCAAGCTGGGCCTTCACAAGCACGTCCTCTCTGGCCAAGCGTCTCTCCTGAACCAGACCCAAGACTTTGTTGACGTGCTCGAGTGCGCAAAGCAGGACGCGGAGGCCGAAGGAACGTTCTCACAAGCTTACTGGATACATGTCAAGCAAGCGCCCAAGTATCTTTCCGACGTCGTCGAAGCCTACATCGGCGCCGTCTTCGTAGACTCATGCTACGACTACAGCCAAGTCCGTAGCTTTTTCGACGCGCACATCCGCCCTTTCTTCACAGACATGGCGCTCTATGACTCCTTTGCCAGCCGCCATCCCGTCACGAACCTCACTCGTATCCTGCAAGACGACTTCGGATGTCAGGAGTGGCGCCTGATGGTGAGTGAAGTTGCGCCGACCGTCGAAGAGGGCGGGGCCACCGCCATTACTGGTTCCCAGGTCCTCTGCGGCGTCATGCTGCACGGGCAGATTCACTTCCACGCAGCCGCGGCCAGTGGTCGGTATGCCAAGGTCGCGGCTGCCAAGAGGGCGGTCGAGAAGCTGGAGGGTATGGACGTGGGAGACTTCAGGAAGGAGTATGAGTGCGACTGCAAGGCTCAGGGGGGCGAGCATATCATTCCAGATCATGGTACCGCCGTCTGAAGGCGGTCGGATGCTGGGTACATGAGGGGCTTCTTGGAGGGGGGTGGGGGTCGGATGCCGGGATCGGGAATGCAAGGCTTTGCCCATTTCCTCGAAATGATGTATGGCGCAAGACGCTTAGGAGAACCGAGGCCTATCACTTGGCATCGATCGTAGTTCAGCACCGACACCGGGATAGACACATGGCAATGAACTAGAGAACTTGGGATGCGGGATGTTGCTTCCTCCTCGTGAGTATGGTGCATTGATTGCTCTCCGTTCCGGTGCAGCAGATTTCTTGCCGCGGACGCAGCTGTCACACAACTACCACAATGTATAGATCACCGACAAGAGACGCTCTCCGAAGGAAGAGACAAGTTGTTGCGGGGGAGGGGGAGGAGGACAGCAACCCTCAAGTTGGATCGGCTTTGAAGAAAGTCTAGATGAACATCCTCTTCTTCGTCTATACCTCTCCGCCACCTCTCTACTCTTTCTCCACTTCTCAAATTTCTGATCGTCATCATTCCATTCTGCGTTTCGTGGCCATCTCCCTCCCCCATCCCATAGCATACAAGAACATGTGTCGCTATCAAACCGCAGAAACCCCCGAACGTAAAAAATAAAATAAATAAAATAAAAAGGCAGCAACTCATCTAACGGAAAAACATAGAAAAAGACCCGGTGTTGAACTCCTTTGGTGTTTATTTGCAATATGTGGGTTTCCTAAACTTTCTTCTTTTTTTTCGTTGGGGAAAAAATTTAATAGTCCGTCCGTGGGGGTATCGTTGAGATAGATGCAGTTGCTCCTTTGCTTTCTTTGCCCATCCTTTTCCTCTTCTCCTTTTTGATATGTGGGTGATGTGCGTGATGCTTGGTTCATCCCCCCGCCACATCACATTTATCGCTTGTGATGCCTGTGGGTGAATCCGTGTTGTGTAAGAGTGTCTTTTTGTTGAAAAAACACATAATGAACCCCCCCCGTCCATCCGTTTGCCCTGTTGAAAACGCCGGTCATGATGCATACTTAAAAAGAGTAAAGGGGGTGTGTTAAACACAAGTTCAGAAAAAATTGTTAGTTGGCGGTGATGGAAACGGAGTTGCCGTTAGCCACTGCCAGCTGCTCCTTGGCCGATCCGTTGGTTTGGGGCTCGGCGGGAATGTCGGTGTATTCCTTTACTTCGAGCCCCTCGAGCAAGTCAAAGAGGGCCGTCTTTTGGTGGAAGTCGTTGTTGACTAGAGCATGTCAGTATGATACGTACAGCTGTACAAAGATCATTTCTCCGACTTACCAATGTTGATGAGGTACCACTCATTCATGATACGCTCAATCAGCACTCTGCTGGGAGTTCCGGCCTCAAAGCAGTGTGCCCAGTCGACACCGAGGCGGAAGGCCTCGTCCTTCCAGGCCATGAAGCTGATGCCTTCGACGATGGTGGGCTGCACAATCTCCTTGCCCGGGAAGACACCCCAGGTGACGGCGTTGGGGCTGTCATGTGTTGCGTTGTACTTCAGGGAGCCATTCTTGGTGGTGGCGTAGTAGGTCATGTCGGGGTTCTTCTCGACGCGGGAGACGATCTCGGCGTACACATCTGGATGGACCAGGAGCTCGAGGTAGGCCTTTTGGTAGACGTAACCGTTTGCGGGACCCCAGCCGTGCACGGGATGGTTCGACTTGACGCCGTCAACGGCAGGCTGAGAGTTGATGGTGAGCAGGCCGCGCTTGTTCAAGCCGATGAGCTCCTCCCGAATGGGGTCGGCCTCGCTGGTCAGAGGTGCCTCACTCCAGGGGAGTGAGTCGAGCTCCGTCTCAAGGTAGCGGACAAAGATGGTGGCGATGTCTTTGATGGACTTGGGCTCGCCCCACTTCTTCCGGTTCTGCTCGTTGGTGCCCGTCAGGCCAATGCCGTAGGCATCCAGCTCACCGAAGGCGGGAGATCTCGAGTCACCCCAGCGGCCGTTGGGGAACTCGTCCCAGTCCTGAGTACGGAGCACATAGGACTTGTTGCGGCCCTTCCAGAAGATGGGGCGCACATCCTCCTCTCTGCGGCCGTGGGCGAGGGACTGCTTCCAAGGCAGGGCGTGCTTGACGGGGCGGTCGCTCGTGGGCATCCAGTTGAGGTCTTCGAGGACCATTCTCGTGGCCTGGGCCAGGTTCATGGTGTAGAAATGCAAGTGGTGAATGCCGGCGGCGACAATCTTGCGGCACATGTCGGCAACAAGGCCCTTTCCGACTTCCCTGACGGCAACGTCGTCGTTCTTGATGGGCTCGAGGGCGGCCATCCAGGACTCGGGGACCTTGCAGTTCATGTGCTTTGCACGGCGGATGAAGCTGGAGTAGGTGGCAATGGGCATGATACCGGGGATGATGGGGACGGTGATGCCACGCTCGCGCACCTTGCCAACCCAGCGGACGAAGTTGTCGCCGTCATAGAACATTTGTGTAACGATGAAGGTGGCACCCATGTCGACCTTCTCCTTCAAGTGGTCCAGCAGCTGGTCCTCGTCCTTGTTGTCGTCGCAGCCCTCGGGGTAGCCGGCGACACCGATATCGAAGTGGTCGTGGTAGGTGGCGCGGATGTGCTTGACGAGGTCTTTGGCGTAGCGGAAGCCATCGTCGGTGGCCTCCCACTTCTCGTGCTCTCTCGGAGGGTCGCCGCGGAGGGCGAGGATGTTTGTGCAGCCGGCCTTGTAGGCCTTGCGGAGGGCGTCATTGACCTTCTCCAGGCCCATGTCTGTGCAGGTCAGGTGCATGCAAGTCTCGAGGCCGTAGATGGACTGGGCCTGGAGGACCATCTCGCAGGTCAGCTCGGCGATACGACCGCCAGCACCCCATGTAATGTCGATGAACTTGGGACCGAAGTGGTACATGCGCTCCATGCGGTCGTAGAGGTTCTGGACACCCTGGGCGGTCTTGGGCGGGAAGTACTCGAAGGAGAAGGAGGGCTCGCCCGTCCGCCGGGTTTCCTCGAGCATGGACTTGATATGCATGTTTGCTGTTGTGTGGGTGGAGGAAATCGAATGGGTTCAGAAGAGGAGGAATGCAAGCGTGAGTAATGGCCACCAGAGGGCTCTGTAGACTCGTCGGGTGCTGGAGGTGGGGGAGGTTTGTTAGAGACTCAATTGGCAAGGGAAGTGTACGGGAAACCGAAGCTATTTAGATGCGGCGTGAGAGCGCCATGTGTCAAGGGAAGAGGCAGAGGCTGTGAGAGAGAGAGAGAAAGAGACAGAGGGAGGGAAGCTAGGAGTATCGGGGAGGAATGGCGGCGAGGTACAAAGTGGAATTGGAGGGGTATTAAAAGGCGCGTGTCGAAAGAACAGCTGGAGATGGTACATATAAGCAGGCAAGGGAGGCAGGCAACTCACTAGTCAGTCTATTGGAGGGTTGAAGCAAGTCCTCGGACCGGACCCGGGTTGTAACAGATTCCCAGAGCCCCAAAAGTCACTTTGAGGAAACAGGAAGCAAAAGCAAAGGCGAAAGTAGACGAGGAGAAGGAGAAGGAGACGGAGAAGGAGGAGGCTTGAGAAATTTTGTAAGCAAAAATGGCCGAAAGGTACCAGTGTCGGAGTGGGAGGGAAGGGGAAGGTGGGAGGCGCCGAATGTGAAGGGTACGTAGTATTGGAGGGAGAAAGCTTAGGGTCTATGCTAGGTACCCAGGTACCTACCTACCTATCCATAACTCCCAACCCACGCCTAGAAGAGCTCCGAAGAAGGAGCTTTGCATGTGAGGGCTGCACCCATGATAGGTTGGCGAGTGCCCCTCCATTGCCTTGAGGAGTAGACAGAGGTGTAGAGGGGTGGTGAAGTGGATGTGGATGGATGCCACCCCCACTTCACCCTCCAACGGCCGGGCACCCCCCCCATCGTCCACTACTAGGTGCCTACACTATCCACGATGAGGTGACTGTCCCTAACCCCCGTGCAGCTGCGGGGTGCGGCAGAAAAAGGAAAGAAGGGAAAAACCCCCGGCAGAATCTGTGTTGCACCGTCTTGGTACATGTCGTCTCTCTGTCGTTTTCCCATTCCGTTTGAAGGGGTACACGTCGTGTCTTCAAGGCAAGAAAACAGCTGTGCAGAAGAGGACGGACTGCATAGCTGCCCACGCCACCTCTGTTCCAGATCCGGGTCTGTCTGTCTATGCTGCCCTCCTCCATGTCCTGGACGATGGGCCGAAGGCGATACATACTTTGTCACTGCCTCATCCCTTCACCGCCAGAACGGACCTGCACCACACTACGTCAGGTACACACACCCCTCATCTCACACACCAACGCACAACAAGCCAACCAAGCCAGTCGCTTTTTTGCACCGTGGAACTCTATTCCAACCAGGGCCTTCCCTCCAGCCTTCATTCTCCTCGGTCCGTCGTCGGCGGCCAGCCACTACCTACAGTACTGTACGTACCGCCCAGTCTCTGCGCCTGCGCTCCACTCGTTGATAGTACTATGTACTTGTACACTACACTATTACTGTACGGCCTGTTCGTCTCCCTATTTACTCCAGGGATCTCCATCTTCTCCAGATACCGCACTCTTCCCTCTGTTTTAGTTGCTACCATGAATTACACACGGATGGGATCGGCATCCCCCCCCCCCCTCCCCGTTGCTGCTCTGCTCTTCCCGCCCGTCGCCGGCGAGCGTGGAAAACCCAAAAGACGGACGGGCTGACTAGTTCTCGCGCTTTTGCCCAAAACCATAACATATTGTCGCAAAGGTTATCGGCCGGATGAGTGTCAAGATCCCTCTGCAACGACGACATCCGCCCGTCCCCAAAGTTTGCGGCGCAAAGGCCCTCCCAGAAAAAACTTGGGGATTTTGTGTCATGCACCGACGAGTAACGTTGAGACCTCTTGATACGCCGGCTACATCAGGGTCCGTGTCACCGCGGCCGATGTCCCCGAACAGCCCGCAGCCGAACCCGACGCTGACAACGGCGCGAGCTCCGAATGGCCCTGAAACGTACCCAACTCGCCCGGCGTCTTTTCACTGCCCAAAAAGCAAACTTTGGGGGAAGAGTGGAAAGCTCCGTCCCCCCCCCCTCCGAGACACCGTGTGCACGGGGTTGCGTGGTTCCAGTTGCGTGTCAAACCAATCGACTCACTAGGAAGTTCCCGCATAAGCTCTCGTTCAAGACCAGTGACATGTTGGCCCAAGTATCTCGCCACCCATTGGAACCGCCCCCCCGCCCCCGCCCCCCCCCCCCCCCCCCCCCTGCCCGGCTGTAGCTTCTCCTTTCAGAACCTCTGCCTGCTGAGGTGAACGGCGTGTTTGTGTCGTTTGACCATGTATAGGCAACCCCATGCCGACCCCGTATCTTGTGGTGTGGTGGACCGTTGGAATGTAGCATCAGAGAGCCCAGAACCACTCTCGCTCTCGTCTTTTGGACGGCATCGATATCATTGTGCCTACCTACGTTGACGTTCCGACTCGTCTAGAACCCCCCGCAAGACTGCTTCGACTGGTCTCGGACCGGTCAACCACACTGCCCCGGCCGCATCTGCAATGTCGCCGCGCCCTTGAGTCGCCGCCACTTGTTGCTCTGCTCGACGACCTTCCTGTCGAACACGAACCACCACCTCTCGAAGAGGACCTGGCCCACCTCCCAACTCGACGCGTCGTACGGGTCGGCGCCCCAGATGCGCGCCCCTTCGCCAGAGTCCTCCAAGTCGTACGCAAAGTTGACGAGCCTGAGCTGGCTCCGTGCCGCGGGCGGTATCGCCTCGTCGGGGAGGCTGAAGAGGTGGATGATGCGGTCACGCACGCCCGGCCACGGCAGGAAGTCCATGATCGGGTGGTGCGCCACGTCTCGGGCAGCAGCTCCGCCGCCGTCCCCGCCCCCAGGTTGAACGGCGAGGTCGCTGCGGGGTCCCACATGACAGAGCGAGACCCCAGCCGAGTGGCCACCCGAAGGAGCGCCTCGAGGACCTTCATGTCGCTCATGGGCAGGAGGTAGCTGTCGGAAAAGTCTGGCGGTGACAGAGACGGACGCCCCATCAGCGATGCGGGGTTGACGGTCGATGGCATGCCGGGGCAACGCCGCCCTCGCGGGTTCGACATGTAGGCACGCGCCAAAGGCGGTTGGCTGTGTGCCGTACAGCAGGTCCGACATGGAGTCGCTGTCTGACGGATCAGTCGACCACACCGCAGACGCGTCCAGATTGAAGCCCGCAGTAGCGTCATCTACCTCACTGGTCGACGGCCAGCCTTGATCTGCAACCTGCTCAATCGAGTCCCCGGTCTCAAGAACGAATGAAGGGACAGCACCCTGAATGCCGCTGTCAGCCTCTGTCTCAGACACCCGACGTTCTGGAACATTAGCGTTATTGTTGCTCTCCCTGGCGAGGCGACTCTGCCTCTTGCGTTCTCCTGTCTCTCTCTCTCTCTCTCGGGTCAGCCTGGGACGTGGGCCGAGATGCATGTCGTTGAATGGCGGTTATGGCGGTGGAGGAGAGAGCGCTGTACAGTATTGTATACTATGTAAGCGTGCGTGTGTGTATGTGTGTGTGGTGTCGCCGCCCATGGCTTGGCAATATCCCGGCGGCGGAGCAAAGCCTCTAAAGTGCAGCTCTTGAAGTGCTGCTGCCTACAATGCCGCATCTTACTCACCCTTCTTGTCGTTAGTGCATTCAACAAATCAAATGGGGGCGGCGGATCGTAGGATCGGTAGAGGCGGGTGTCATCAGAGGCAATCGCTAAACGATGGATTCGCAGTTATTGATGTGCCCGAGAACCGGCAAATCATGAGTTGATATAGACACGACGGACTCGCCCCCTTTTTTTGGTCTTTTTGGGTTCGAATTAAGTATTTATGTTGGGGGTATAGTAAACAAGCCCGAGGTGACAAATCCCCCACTGATGCGTCCCGTGTCTGTTTTAATGTCTTTCAGTCTTGCAGCGTTGTTTTTCTATTTTCCTTGAAGCAAATTCGAGAGAGCTTTTGAAGAATCATGAATCAATCCAATCCGATGCCCCC